>CM032455.1:185843753-186078847 GCA_019049505.1 Pachyrhynchus sulphureomaculatus
CACTTATGGTTGGAGCAAACATGGATGGCTCAGAAAGACTGAAATTACTGCTCATAGGTAAAAGCAAAAATCCCCGTTGTTTAAAAGGAGTTAAATCTCTGGAGTTAGATTACGCCAATAATAAAAAGGCATGGATGACTTCTGAGATTTTCGGATGGATCAAAGAACTGGACACGAAAATGAAAAGCCAAAAGCGAAAGACTGCGATGTTTATAGACAATTGTCCTGCACATCCAGTTACTGTAAGTAAAAAATTAAGGAATATTAAATTGATCTTTTTTCCACCAAACATGACCTCCAAATTGCAACCTATGGACCAGGGTATTATAAAAAACATAAAAAACATCATTACCAAAATAGAATTGTTCACAAAATTGTTAATGCGAGTGATAACAACCTTCCAGTCCAAAAATTGATTACCCTTAAAGAGTGTATAACCGAAGTCGCTAAAGTATGGAGTGAAAATGTTTCTCAGAAAACTATCAAAAACTGCTTTTCTAAAGCAGGTTTTACTGAAAAAATTGACGAATTGGAAGAAGAAGACCAAATGGATCTCGCTACCTTAAAAAGGCAATGGGGTATTCTACAAAAAACTGCTACCGTCGACGCAGATTTTTTACTTGAAGATTTCTTAGAAATCGATAATGATGTTGGCACGACAGATCTCCCAACTGACCAAGACATAATTGACGATATAAAAAGTATAGAAGATCATGAAGAAGAAACTGAAACCGGGGAATGTCCTGCTAAATTTAGTGAAAATGAAATAAGAAATGCATTTGACATTGTGCGAACTACTCTCAGGGGCCAGGAAAGTGTACCTGTTGAAATCTTTATGCATTTGAATAAATGTGAGAATTTTGTTGAGAAACAATTATTTTTCAAAAGTAATGTTCAAAAGAAAATAACTGATTATTTTTCCTAGTACGTATATACGTAGTATGTACATATGTATTAACAGATTTTGTATTATTCTTTTTATTTCGTATCTAGTACATATATACGTGTACATAAAGTCCGTACGTTATATCTTTACACGTGCGTCATAGTTTTCAGGCAATATCCCAGACGACTATTATATTTTTTGTCTCTTTTTACCAATACCTACGATTTATTGGTGAAAAGAGACAAATAATATAATAGTCGTCTGATATATGGTATTTAGCCCTGTACATGCTATGTACTATTTAAACTTTCAAATGTTTAATAAAATCTTTTCTGATAATTCCATTTTGCAATTTTTTTGTTGCTTGTACCTTATAAAATACAAGTAAATGATTACCAATATAAAATACATACATAGCAATATATACGGATTTTTTCTTTATATAGTGAAAAACTTTCTATAGTGAAATTTCGGTCAACATTTTGGTCTTTCACTATATAGAGTGTCGACTGTATATATATATATATATATATATATATATATATATATATATATATATATATATATATATGGGTCATTCTTCATCAAGCGGACCCCGCCATTACTCCATGTAGTTGATTTAAGCTCAGCACCGACCCAAATCTGAAAATAGATTTCAAAAAATTTCACAAAAACTGAAGTAAAAATGTAACTTCCTAATATAACGAAAAGTTCCCCCTGATAATCTTATTCTACCTCCACCAACTTTTGTGGGAAAAGTTGCAAATGTCGGCCTTTCCCTAAATCGAAAGAAATGTTCTCTTCGTACCTTAGATCGAGCTGAAATTTCCTCTCAACAAAATCAACGATATACCACTGAAGGCAGATATAACATACTTAGGCGCCAGAATTTCTAATAAGGGGGCTGCGTAGAAGAAATTAAACGAAGCATAGCGATGGCCAAAACTGCAATGACATGCCTAAGCAAAGTATGGAAAGATCACAGAGTAAATAAAATGACTAAAAAAAGGCTTATCAATTCACTAATATTCCCTTTAGCCACATATTGAGCCGAAACATGGACTGTTAATGCAGCATGCAGTAAAAAAACAGAGGCTCTCGAAACTACATGCTACAGGCGGATGCTCACAATTTCCTGGACAACTCATAGGACGAATGCATCTGTTCTGAGTGACCTTAACATGTTAGAAATACAAGTCTCGCTAATACTTCACATCCATATGAGGTTCAGCTTGTTACTCCTCGTACAACGCTTTTCTAGCAGTCTTTTATGTGGAGAACATTATCCCTTTGGAATAATTTGCCCAGGACTGTGTTTCCCACCGAGTACAATTTACAGCGATTTAAGAGCAACGTGTATCACTTTCTTCGCACATGTGTCGCTCCTGTAGCGTCTTAGGGACTTCCCTGCAGCACGTGTGCTAGACCCACAAAAAAAAAATAGTGACCGGCTGTTACCATCAATTCAGAGAAAGATAGCATCATTTTTTAGTCACCTAATAAGGAGGGATGGCATGGAAAAGTTGCTGATCCAGGGGAAAGTCGACGGTAAAAGAAAAATGCACTTGGAGGCACCAGAGGTAATGAGCAATGCAGTAGAGATTACGACGTTCGCAGCTGAGCAACGATACGAGAGAGCGAGAGAGAAAGGAGTAGAGTGTCCCGACATAACTATGTCGGGTTCCGCCTGCGGTAAATTCTACTTGGTTACTCTCACCTCGAGACAGAATTTCTTCCAGGTTTTTGTTAAGTTGCACGACTTTCTGCTGTCTGCGGATGTAAGTACATTAATATTTACAGTAGTTATGTATCTCATAGGTTTTAAAAAAAACATGTCGAGTGGCTGAAGCCGGTGAGTAAAAATGGCAGTTTTATTTCCATCAAGCAGTAGTAGCGCTTTGTTTTCAAGGGTTGGCTTTACGATGCTTATAAAATGTTTACAGTTACAGTTTGAGTTAATATAGACAGTGCCTGGAATGCCACTTTCAGAAGGTGTGCCATTCCTCAATTCAGGAGTTGTCTCATTTTTTTTGAATAGTTAATCCTAAAACTTTTTACGTTTTTTTTAAGGTGAGGGTCGATTTGCCCTACTCTCCCTACCTGTTAAGGGGGAATGATCTAGTTGTTCCGGCGTCAGAGTATAGGGAATGTCCTATACTCCGAGGCGACATATAGCTGACAACCTTCCGTTGCATGCTCTATTATGTCCTATGTTTGACATCCATACTTATGATGGTGTTTTTCGAATATTCTGGTTGGAATGATTTGGTCCTTTATATTGAAGAAGCCATACATTACATTATTCCGTAAGTACACCTTTATCTAGCAATGGATGTATTCTGTTGGAAAATACAATTATTTTTAGTGTTCCGTACGGAACACTTATAAGATCACTTCGGTGTCTGTCTGTCTGTTTGTCTGTCTGTCTGTCTGTCTGTCTGTCACACCCGATTTTCTCCGAAACTATTTGTCATAGAAAGTTGAAATTGGTAATAATATAGGAATTGATGGCCTCATCAGAGCCATGTAGTTTTGAGAGTTAAATTTTGACTTAAGGGGTTAGTTTTTGGGGGTGAAATCGGAAGTGAAAAAAAAAATTTTTTACTAGGTCATCGAGTGTGATGTCAAATGAAAGCTTGTGAAAACACGAGTAAAAAATGTATATATAATGTAATACTTGCGCGCACTTTTCTTTGTATTATTTTTAAAAAACCGCGAAAAATCGCTGTCCTCCGCCTTATCTCGAAAAGTATTTATCAAAAAATTTTGAAAAAATTTCGGAATATTCTCCACGGGGTGTAGATTGAATGAAAATTATCACGAGTGCATTACCTTTAATAATTTAAAAAAAAAAAAATAAAAATTTCAAGGTCATCAGATTTCAGTAAAGATTGGAAACAAACTTTATTGAAAACTCATTTTGGGTGTGTTTTGTGAAGTCACTGATCATTTTATACATCTGTAACAATTTTTTTTTTATTTTAAAAGCAATCAACGTACGGAACACTAATTGCGCAAGTTCAACTTGCACTTGACCGGTTATTTAATTTACAAATATAAAGAGAGACGATTGACATGACTTTTCTTCATTTTTCTTGTCTGGTCCATTTTGAAGGGCAGTAACGACTTAACCCCTAAACCAAGTTTAAATTGAAACAAATTTAAACAGTTTTTAAAAGAACTGACAGCCAACATCTTTTTTTTTCCGAAAATAACCTCGAAGAGATCACTCAAAATGATAAATTTAAGTCAAAGGTTTGTTTTGTCGTGTAAAACTTTTTAACTAATGAATTCGACCGGTTAAAAATACATTCGGGCAAGTTCATTAACAAGGTTAATAGGTAATACCAGCACATTTTCAAATTAGCTCGCAAAAATCCCGCTGGGTGATTGATTATCTGCTGAAATTAGCGTTTTAGATTGGTTTTTTTCTTCGTTCATCTAATAAAAAAAGGGAAAAAAGGGATATTAAATTTGGTATTGAACAGTAAATGAATATAACTGTTTAAACCTAAAAATCTCTATTACGCATGACGACATAGTTAAAATAAACTGTATTTTATTATCTTTTATTTTAGAACTTATCCCTTAAAATTCTTGAAGCTACGAAATACCAAGTCATACTGAAAACTAATGCCTTCATAGCCATAATTTTTTAGAACAACGAACAGACCGAATTAAGACGTAAGCTGAAAAGTTCTAGCTACTTAAAAGACTTTTTTTGTAAAATTCGACTTTACTAATCCATATAGTCTCCTTCAAGAGCGATACAATCAATCTAACTCTTTTCTAACATTTCTATACCTTTCTTGTAGAAGGATTTCCTTTTGCCTTCAAAATAGGCCTCAATTTCGGCGATAACTTCCTCATCTATAATATATATAAAATGCAACGTCTCTCTGTCTGTCTGTCTGTCCGTTAGTGACCTTATCACTGGAGAACCACTTATCCGATTTACGTACTTTTTTTCTTAAAACATACATATATTCTCTGGGTTATAGGCTATATTTTATTACGATAGGTAGCATAAGGAATGAGCAGTGACGATAATAGTGAATGAAGTCGGAAAAAAGTTTATCGCTAGCGCGTTCCCTTGCAATACACAGTCTAAACCATTAAATATGGAACAATATTATGTAGTAGAGAATATCTAGAATCTATAATATATATAAAATGCAATGTCTCTCTGTCTGTCTGTCTGTCCACTGGTGCGTTTATCACGCGAGAACCACTTATCCGATTTACGTCTTTTTTTTAAATTCATACATATATTCTTTGGCCAGGTTATATAATAATAATAATAATCTATACCTATAATATAAACAAATTGCAACCTCTCTCTGTCTGTCTGTCCGTTAGTGCGTTTATCCCTCGAGAACCACTTATCCGATTTACGTGATTGTTTAAATTCGTATATATATTCTCTGACCAGGTTTTAGATATATATTTTATTACATCTATAATATATATAAAATGCAACGTCTCTCTGTCTGTCTGTCTATCTGTCTGTCCGTTAGTGCGCCTATCACTGAAGAACCACTTATCCGATTTACGTACTTTTTTCTTAAAAACATACATATGTTCTCTGGCCAGGTTATAGGCTATATTTTATTACGATAGGTAGCATAAGGAATGAGCAGTGACGTAAAATAGTGAATGATGTCGGAAATAAGTTTGCCGCTAGCGCGTGCCTTTGCAATACACAGCCTAAACCATTAAATATGGAAAAATATTATGTAGCAAAGAATATCTGTAATGTATAATCTATATTATATATAAAATGCAATGTCTCTCTGTCTGTCTGTCTGTCCATTAGTGCGTTTATCACGCGGGAACCACTTATCCGATTTACCTGTCTTTTTTTAAATTCATACATATATTCTTTGGCCAGGTTATATAATAATAATAATAATAACCTATATCTATAATATATATAAAATGCAATGTTTGTCTGTCCGTTAATGCGCTTATCCCTCGAGAACCGATTTATGTGATTTTTTAAATTCATACATATATTCTCTGACCAGGTTATAGGTATATATTTTATTACTTCTATAATATATATAAAATGCAACGTATCTCTGTCTGTCTGTCTGTCCATTAGTGCGCTTATCACTGGAGAACCACTTATCCGATTTTCGTACTTTTTTTTTTAAAACATACATATATTCTCCGGCCAGGTTATAGGCTATATTTTATTACGATAGGTAGCATAAGGAATGAGCAGTGACAATGAAGTCGGACAAAGTTTGCCGCTACCGCGTTCTCTTGCAATACACAGTCCAAACCATTAAATATGGAACAATATTATGTAGCAGAGAATATCTATAATATATAAAATGCAATGTCTCTCTGTCCGTCTGTCTGTCTGTCTGTCTGTATGTCCGTCCGTTAGTGTGCTTATCACTGGAGAACCACTTATCCGATTTACGTGCTTTTTTTTTAAACATACGTATGTTCTCTGGCCAGGTTATAGGATATATTTTATTAGGTGACATAAGGAATAAGCAATGAAGATAATAGTGAATCAAGTCAGTTTGCCGCTAGCGCATTCTCTTGCAATACACTCCCTAAAGCATTAAATATGGAACAATATCATGTAGCAAAGAATAAAATATATATAAAATGCAACGTTTCTCTGTCTGTCTGTCCGTTAGTGCGCTTATCGCTCGAGAACCACTTATCCGATTTACGTGTTTTTATAAATTTATACATATGTTCTATATAATTCGATATAAGCCTAGATAATGGGAGATAAGGTGAGATAATGGGAGATAAGGAGAAATAATGGGAGACAAGTCGAGATAAGCCTCGATAATGAGAGATAAGATGAGATAATAGGAGATAAGTATAAATAATGGGAGATAAGGAGAGGTAATGGGAGATAAGCAGAGATAAGTCTAGATAATAGGAGTTATGGTGAGATAATGGGAGATAAGGAGAAATAATGGGAGATTAGGAGAAATAATGGGAGATAAGTCGAGATAAGCCTAGATAATGGGAAATAAAGTGAGATAATGGGAGATAAGAAGAAATAATGGGAGATAAGGAGAAATAATGGGAGATGAACAGAGATAAGCCTAGATAATGGAAATTATGTAGAGATAATGGGAAATAAGGAGAAATATTGGGAGATAAGGAGAAATAATGGGAGATATTTTATTACGTTGGGTAACATAAGGAATAAGTAGTGACGATAGTAGTGAATCAAGTCCACGCGAGCGGAGCCGCGGGCCCGGCTAGTTGAAGATAAAATCTCTTTCCTGCGAATAGATAATAGTCGCTGGAGGCCAAATTTGGAGAATATGGTGGACGAGGAAGCAATTCGAACTTCAATTCATGCAATTTTGCCATCGTCACCATTGACTTATGACACGGTGCATTGTCTTGATGAAAGAGCCCTTTTTTCTTGTTCATTTAGGGCCGTTTCTTTACGATTTCTGTCTTCAAACTCACCAATAACTTTATATAATATTCGCTATTGATGGTTTTTCCCTTCTCAGTGTAGTCGATGAAAATTATTCCATGAGCATTCCTAAATACGGAGGCCAAAACCATCCCAGCCGCTTCGGGCGACTTTCACCGGCTGCTGTCCACTCAGCTGACTGCCGATTTGATTCCGGTGTGTATTGATGGATTCTTGTTTCATCCATTGTTACAAGTTGCGTGAAAAAATCCCTTTTATTGCGCTTAAACAGGTCCAAACAAGCCAAGTCTGTGAAATTGTGGAAACCTGTGCAAAACATGACGGGAGTTGGATCAGCAACTATTTATAGATTTGTAAAAGAAAGAAAACGCGACAAATAACAAAGTAATTCATTTCATTTCATTTAGAAATTTAAAATGTACTGTCACAAAGTAACGGACACCTCAATTATGCAATCATGGTTTAAAATTTTCGTACGCCTGTTGCGTTGTTCCAAACTTTTCTGTCTATGCGATAATTTTTTAGATATATCGCTTCAAGGGAAGGGGTGGAAGGGTTAATAAATGTGTATAGTCTCAATAGTATAAGGTTTTTACAAATTTCAAGCATAGTTATTCGTAGTCAAATTCATAATGGTTTAGAGGATAGCGGTAAGGGTTTAAACGGGTTTGTTTCGAATATATCATATTATTTATCATTTCCGTTATTTTTTCATTATTTCAAGTGTCAACAGAAATAGGGAATAAGGGGAAATATTAGGTTCCAGTTGCAAATATGTTTAAAGTCCTTCGTCTGCTCAACTTTTTTTGTACCCATCATTTAAAGTGTCGATCTGTCATGCTTGGATTAAGTTATTCTTTAGTATGAGAAAGTCAAATTTAGTATTTATTTTAGAACTGTGTGTTTGCTGGGGAAGTATTGGGTTCCTTTACCAATTTTTAATTCAAGCGACAACCCAATTAAGGTATACAGTCGTGTCCGCGATAATGCATTTTTGGTAGATACGATTGTAACGGATCAACAAAAAATCGGTGGAGGAAACCTTTGTCTATGATGCATTGTAGTAAAAGAATCACTCGATTCCGAACTTTCGTCGAAAGCACGTAAAATCCAAAATGAGTCACTTCTTTGTGCGTCGGTTCGAGGCAGTCTTTTTTGGTTCCCATCAAAAGAGGCCTAAAATGATATTCCGCCGCCACCAAATATATTAAAAAGTCGGTCTCATTTCTGTAGAAATGTGTAAATCGTTTTAACGAGACGAAAAATGTAGACGACTTGCCAAAACGTCGCTCGATAGGCAAAGTCACCCCGAAAGTCGAAAAACGAATCGTATCTTGATTTTCACGGGACCTGAAATTGACACTGCGTCAAGGAGCGGCAAAATTAAGAAAATCGGGTTTTAATGTGTCCCATGAAACCATTCGACAACATCTTTGTGCTCATGGTCTTAAATTCCGAAGCACGTTGTAGAAACTTTTGCTTCTGGGCGAAAATCACGTCGCGAAGCGGCTCGCTTGGACCCACGATAAAATCTAGAGTGGGCCTCACAATCGCCGGACGCCAACTCTATTGAAAACGTTTGGTCAGAGGAAAGACTCTTGAGACTTTGGCTTTGGCGTTACTACATTTCTGCAACAACCACTATCTATGTATGTGGCCAAGCCACTTATATACAAATAAATCAATAAATAAGTAGATAATGCTTGGTTTATTACTAAATTCTGCATAATAAATCAGTAAAGTGCCGTACCTATATAGAGCATTAAGCATTGAAAACAATAAGCATAGTGTTTTTTTTTTCACTTAAGCCAGTGTTTCTCAACCTGTGGGGCGCGTCCCAGTAGGGGGGGAGTGATTACACTATTGGGGGGGCGCGAGAGGATCGAAAAGATATTATTATTAAAAACATTCATTAAAAACATTTAATATAATTTATTGAAAGAAAAGCAAAACAAAATACATTCTGACATAATAAGATATAAAATACACATTTACACTGCAACGAACCTCAGAATCACAATGAAAAGGAGCCCTTAGAGGTCAATGAAACTTTAAAAAACCAATAAGAAAAAAAAGTACACCATTTTTTTAATAAGAAAGAAATACCTACACTACATCAAGTTTTGCAAAAAATCAGAGAAGACCAGGACTTACCAGATTTAAAAAAATGGAAATTATGGAAAATCGTTCATAACTTTCGTTGGAAAAAACACAATAGAAAATCTGTTCTTATTGATAAAACAGAAAGAATTTGTTGGAGAAGAGAATATATAGGAGCAATCAGAAAATTTCGAACCGAAGAAAGAAATATTTTTTATTTAGATGAGGCTAGGGTTAATGAGGGACACGCATTGAAAAAATTCTGGATTGATAAAAACATTAAGAGTGCCAAACAAGCTTTCATGGAAGGTTGGTCAACTGGATTACAAACCCCTTCAGGAAAAAGTCGCAGGCTAATTATAGCACATATTGGTAGTGAAAACGGATTTCTCGACGGTGGTTTGTTGAAATTCGAATTAGAGTCAACTAAAGATTGCCATGAGGAGATGACGACCGATGTTTTTGAGGAGTACTTCCTACAAATGCACAGTGTCTCGACTAGTACAAGCTAGCGGGACAATATTATTTCTTCACTTATTTCAATTGTTTATGTATATTCGATAGCTGATGTGAAGCAAACATTCAAACGTGCGGATCCATGCATGTAAAGTAGATAAACCAAATGCAAGGCGTTCTTCGTTGCTGGGATATTTCTTTGACTCCTCGTTCATAGTAGACGGGGTGGCACCGCAAATATAACACTTTTGTGTTGAACTTGTGTCTGTTAAGGCATTGCACACTTTGCCATCAGTCATTGTCAACAACAAATCGTGTTTAATAGAGATTTAAGATCCAGCAACGTTACATAATGTTGGAAGAAGCTGACTTACTTCATCTAAAATTTTAGAAGTTTCTTCCTTCGTAAACTCTTTTGTCTCCTTGGCAAAAATAAACTTAATAGGACGGCAATATAAAGTAGAGGAAGGTCTTGGATTTTGCCAGATCACAACTTCGCCATCAAGCAGTCTCAAAGGGACAAATGAGTATACGAACAAAAATTCGTCTGTTTAGTGTTCTCAAATTTCTGCTTATACGTGCTATGCCCCGAACTCCCATCACAGCCCCATTTGCTTACCAACGTATAATATGAACGAGGTAACACACTTCTAATGACTGCCGTCTGAGCTTTAACTAATCGTTCAGCCGTTTTATCCAAAATCGCGTGAAGTTTAATTTCAGCTCGAGATTCAGTCACAGAAATATATTCGTCAGAAGGACAACAAGAAGCTTTGGACTTACCTAAACTATAAAACGATGGATACACTTGGTGTCCCGCTTTCATTGACCATTTTCTTGTTTGTTTATATGAGTGAGAAGTCGATTTCGAGTCCACAAAATAAGCTAAAGCTTCGTCTGGTGTTAACTGCCGACTTTGTTCAGAACACTTATTCTTTTCTCTAGTTTCACTGACCGCGACGTTATGGATCTGTTTAGCAACACTTCGATGCCCTTCTTTTCGAGTAGCTAACTCAGCTGCTGTAATAAGCTCACTTGCACTTCGCGATTCCAAAAAATATTCTACTCTCCGTCTCTTCGTTTTCGTTGATGAGTCTTCAAATGATTTTCTGGGTCGCCCTACGGCAAGAGCCACTGATGATGTTGAAGTGCACGGCTGGTTAACACACAACTTTATTTCGATTGCGGATCCCTCTAACCAATCTTTATGCTTGATTAGAAACATTTCTTTGTTACACTTTAAAGAAGTCCACTTTTGATTGAATTTTGCTGAAAGGCTTGATATTTTCATTTTGAGTCGTTTTTAGAGAATCGTCAGAAACATCAGACATATTGAATTTTTCACTTATATAATAAAAAATGCCACTGTTTCGTTCAGTTTTGTCATGTTTTAGCCATTCTTCAAAAAACTCCATTTTCGTCATAGTCACGACTCGTTCTGAAAAAAATAAAATAATTTTACTTTCGGGCCTTTTCGGGGTCTATAATATATATGAATCTGTGCCTGAATGTTGTAGGTATTACATATAGAAAAATCTAGGTGAATATATGTGGATAAAAAAAGTTGCTACTTTTAAAGTTTACAATTAATGTAAAATTTGCTGGATTTATCTATACATTTACAAATTGATATTACACCAAAAGTATACATATTTTTTATAAAAATTATAAGTCATAATAGAGTACATACCTTACAGAATATTCCATCACAAAAAAACTCGTTTCACTTTGCTACCAATTTTAAAATATTTTATCACAAGTGTGCATAAAATGCAACTGATTTGCAAATGAAAATGACCTCTCTTATAAGATACCTTTATGAGGTGATAAACAAATTAATTCTTGGAATTCGTTAAATGGGGGGGGGGTTGTTTACAAGTCGTTATCAGTGGTTCCTGGAAATTACGTCATGAATATTGTCCCGCTAGCATGTTCTTGTCGAATCACTGTGAAATGATTGAATGTATACCAGCAGAATCAGTTATAGTATTAGACAATGTTCTATACCATTCTCGATTATTAGAATGACTCCCGACAAATTCATGGAAGAAAGGGGATATTCTTTAATGGATAAGAGTCAAAAAACTCAAAACATAAAGATGGTATGCTAAAAGCGAAATTTCTTAAAATTGCAAAACAAAATAAGGCACAGTTCAAGAAATACGCCATCGATGAGATGGCAAAGAACGATATCACAATGTTAAAATCATTGCGAATTGAATCCCATAGAGCTAATTTGAGCACAAAAGAAGGTTTCGTTGCAAGGGAAAACACCACGTTCAAACTTCAAGACGTAAGACAATTATTACTCGCCAGAATAGAGAGGATCAAAGAGGATAATTGGAAAAATGCCATTCGACATGTTATGAATTTTTGGCAGTCCCTAAATTACAGATTTAGTGCTGTTGATGTAAACGCAGTTACTTACATTACAATTTTGAATAATTTGTCATAATTTATTAATGTCCAAAAATCCATTTTCTTCAAAAAAACTGCCAAAAATTAATATACTAAGTCAGGTTCAGGGCTATGCTGTACATTACCGCCTGGAAATAAAGTAGTTTTGCTTACAAGTGGGCGGAAGAAAATGATTTTCACTTATAATTTAATTAAAACTGATTCAAAATTTTCAACTTTTGAAAAACTTTGACAATGTAATCTAGTAAAGTTTAAGGTCAGGAAAACCGCTTTTAGAAAGATAGATGGGCTAATTTGTTAGCGCTTTTTTAAAAATTTTGACAGTTTCTATTTGATGTTCAAGGTTAAGGATCTTTTGCCAAACTTTAGTCGGTTTTAGAGTTTATGAGAAGCGTAATATTTGGAATTTTTTAACTTTTTTTGTAAGTTAGTGCCAATGCAGTTCTAAAAATAATTTCTGTTATGTCGCCATTAACATCACGAACCATTGTTATGCTTATTATTATGAAATAAATGTCCGTATGTGTCGGCTAATCATACGGAATAAGTTAGTTATGGGATAATATATGGGCATAGCGCAAATGCTGCAGGGAAATCTCCAAAGTGCTATAAGAGCGACATGTGTACGGAATAAGCGATTCAAGTTGATCCTGAATCGCTATAAATTGTACTGAGTGGGAAACACAGTTCTGAGCAAATCATTTCAAAGTGATGAGGTTTCTCCCTATAAAGGACTGCTTGAAAAGGATTGTACGAGAAGTAACAAGCTGAATCATCAGCTATGCAGTCCATTGTCGGACATAAGCATTCCCTGCGTAAATCCATCTTCTTCGGTTTTGGGCCTTGTTTATCCGGTTATATTTTACTAGCTTTTTGATGTGGTTAGACCATCGAGTTTGCGGGAGTACTCTACTTCTTTCCTCATTCCAGTTGTATTTCTTTGGTTTCACTGATGGTGCGAGGGCTCTTATAAGTTCTCACTTGTTTAATCGAACTCAGTTTGTGGCCTACAACGGATTCGAATGAGAAAGATATGTGGCTACCTCAGGCGTTCCATAAGATTCAAATTTGGGACCCTTGCTCTTCGTTATGTTTGCGAGACTAATTTATGTTGATGATCTAAAAATGTTTATGCCAATAGAAAAGACTGAGGATTGTTCCTATCTACAGAGCCAGTTGAATTTCATACATTCTTGGTGTTGTGACAACAAACTACATCTAAATGCTCAAAAATGCAAAGTTCTAACATATACTAGGGGGGTAGCGTCAATAGAGTTTCAATATGGAATTCAAGACCATAATTTAAGTAGGTGTACCACAGCTAAGGATTTGGGAGTTGTTTTTGAAGCAAAACTAACATTTGCTCAGCACATAGCATTGAAAGTTTCTGAAGCAATGAAGTCTTACGGGTTCATCATTAGGAATTGTAGGGGTTTTACTAATATTGAATCACTGAAGGTTTTGTACTTCTGCTTTGTTCGCTCGAAACTAGAATATGCAAGTATCGTCTGGAGTCCAATGTACGAGGTGCATAGAGTTTCACTTGAAAAAGTGCAGAGGAGATTTCTGTTGTTTAAGATTAATGGAATGTATCCTGAACGGGGAATCCGCAGCGATTATTTGTGTGAACAGACAAATATTCTTAGTCTGAGAATCAGGAGAGTTTGTGTCTCAATATTATTCCTATATAGAGCATTGCACAATATGATTGATTGCAGGGATATACTGTCTCGTATTAACATCAATGTGCCACGGATACACTCACGATCAAATATGTTTTTTAGATGTAACAGACCTAATACTAATTTGTTATTGAATTCACCTCTTCATGTAATGTGTACTAATTTTAATCATATTTGTAATGTTTGTGACATATACTGTTGTATTAAAAAGCAATTACTACAGACTGTCATTGAATATGTAAATGTCTAAATATTTACCCTATTAAAGGGAAACTGTTGGGTAATAAAGCTATTTTTATTATTGTTACAAAAAAGTTCTTCTTTCTCACATTTGGTCAATGTGGTTCCATGTTTGGCTGACGGGCCAAAGCCAAGTCAGCACAAACGCGCTTACCATTATGTATTAAGGAATGACCTGACGATGTTACATGTTTTCAAAATCACTGACTTCTGAATGTTTCTGTGTATGTTTGTGTTGAGTCCTAATTGTACTAAGTGTGGTGTGAATGTTATTGCCTGTGGCTGATATAATGAGGGGGACAATGATGACTTTTTCTTGCTTCCATAGCCTTTTTATTTCCGTTGCAAGGTCTGTGTATTTGGAAATTTTTTCTGTGTATTTCGTTTGGATGTTTGTGTCGTTGGGGCAGCCATGTCAATTAGATAGGTGACTTTTCCTTTTTTGCACTGAAAAGTAATATCGGGTCTATTGGCGGAGACTGTTTTATCTGTTTGGATACTGATGTCCCAGTAGAGTTTGTAATCTTTATTTTCAAGTATGGATGTTGGTGTGTATTTGTAGTAGGGATCTATGTTTTCTATGAGTTTGTATATTGTGGCCAGTACTTGGTAAACTACTTTGGCAGCTGAGTCATGTCTGGCAGTGTATTCTGTTCCGGCTAATATTTTACATTTGCTTGTTATGTGTTCGATAGTTTCTTTTTGCTGGTGGCATTTCCTGCATCTGTCTTCTGTAATAGTTGGGTCTTTGATGATATGCTTTTGGTAGTTTCTGGTGAATATGACTTTATCCTGGATGGCAAGTAAGAAGTCTTCTGTTTCAGGGAATAGCTAACCATCCATGTAACCAGGTGTATGATTATTTTTTATTTAGGTGATCTTGTTCTATGTGGCATCTGTGTTTTCCGTGGAGTGTCTTCTCTGACCACGTTTTCATCTTTTCCTGTTGTAATTGGGTGTGACTGTGTGTGTCTGCTGAGTGGTCTGATTATTATTATTATTACTATTATTATTCCAGGGCATCCAGTTGATTACTTTATGGGTCCTTCGATTATCAGAGAGACTTGTGATATTACCGCTCAGCTCCACTTCAGCCTGCTTACCCTCTCAGCTATATCAGTTATCTTGGACCTTCCTCGAATTTCTTCATTAGTAAGCCTGTCACTCAACGATATTCCCAACATCCTCCTTTTCATAGCCTATTGAGCTACTTGTAGGTGATTTATAATTTCTTGGTTCAAAGCCCACGTTTCCGTTCCGTATGTCAACATTGGCAACGCGCATTGATCAAATGTGTTCGCTTTTAGTGTATTTGGAACACTGGAAAGGAAGATGTTCCGCAATCTGCTCAACGTCGACCAAGCCAATGATATTCTCCTTAATAAATCTGCTTGCAAATTTTCTTTGAATATTATTATTTTTTGTCCAAGATGTACGTATGAATCCATTCTTGTGATTTTCGCGTCTTCAATGTTCAGTACTGCTTCTTTATCACAGCCATCATTTGTCATGAACATGGTTTTGGCGTTGTTTACCTTCAAACTAATCTCTCTGGACTTGTTGTTAAGTTCGTTCAGCATTTCTTCCAATTCTTTTTTGTTGTTAGATATAAGTAGAATATCATTCACAAATCGCAAATGATTGAGTTGCTCTCTTCCTTGTCCCTCATTTGTCCATGGAAGTTGTTTGAAAAGATCTTCTAGCGCCAACGTAAACAATTTCGGCGCTTTTCATTTCTATCTTACTGGTGTTTTCTTTCAATACCATCTAAAATGTTGCATTTTTATATATATTTTGAATAATTTTCAAATATCTGCTGTCAATTCTACAGACTATTTAACGTTACCCAGATTTCAAGGCAGTCAAACGCTTTCTCGTAATCGACCCAAATCTTAAGATTATACTCGTTTGGCTTTTCTATTAAGGTTTTTAATACTTGAAGGTAGTCCAGTATACTAAAGCCTTTTCTAAATCCGGCTTGTTCTCTGCATTGGTAAGCGTTCAATTTCTTTGTGAGTTTCGCAGTTATTATTTTCATAAATAACTTGTAAATGTACGGATAGTAGGCTATTTGGTCTATAGTTAGTCAATTTAGACTTAGACTCCTGTGAATAGAGCATAAGACAATTAAATTCGATCCTGTGGAACAAGCACAATACAAAGAGAAACAAAACACGCATATATAAATCAATCAAAACATGGACATCAACAAAAGAAATAAATCTAAAATTAACGCGGTAGAGAGTATTGGAGAAGATGTTGTAGAGTGACACGTATGGAGAGAATAACAAATGAAGAAATAAGAAGCAGAATGAACATCAAAGAGAACGCAATAAACACCACTGAAGAAAAACGATTAAAATGGTATGGACACATAAGACGAAGCGAAGATAATAGGTGGATAAAGAAAATAACGGAGTGGAGCCCTATAGGGAGAAGAAAGAGAGGAAGACCCAGACGATCGTGGAGAGACGATGTGGACGAGGCTATGGAGGACAGGGGTCTAACAGATGGAGACTGGGAAGATAGAAACGGATGGAATCAAAGGCTGAGAGAAGGAAGACAGCGTTAGCTGTAGAAAATCCTTGTTATATATATATATATATATATATATATATATATATATATATATATATATATATATATATATATATATATATATATTCCTCTGAATATAATCCAACAAATCCAGTGTATATTTGGGAATTGCGTCCCAAACATGAAAGCAATATTCCATCGTTTGTAGAATTTGAGCTTTGTACAGAGTTGTTGAGTGTAAAGCTTTCCAGTTCCAAATAATATTCTCAGTTCTTGAGAAGCTCTCCTTGATGTGTATGTAGAATGTTCATGTCAAGACATGTTTCCTCATTCCTTCTAAATTAACGCCCAGTAAATTGAGCAGCGACTTTTTAGAAAAAATGTCCCCTGGGTTTCTGTAGCGTTAACTTCTCTTGTTTATTGTCACTCTAAGGCAGAATTTCTTCCGGGTCATTGTCACTTGAACGACTTCCTGCTGTCTGTGAATATTTGCAAGTGTAATCGCTCCAAAATGTTCAGTTGAGTTGTTTCAAATACATGTTACATAAGATCTCCTGTTGATCTTTGGTAACGAGAGTCTTGACTAATAATAGATAAAATAACCGGTCAAGTGCAAGTAGAACTTGCGCAATTAGTGTTCCGTACGTTGATTGCTTTTAAAATAAAAAATGTTGTAACGGAAGTATAAAATAATCAGTGACTTCACAAAACACACCCCAAATGAGTTTTCAACAAAGTTTATTTCCAATCTTTACTGAAAATTGATGACCTTGAAATTTCTGTTTTTTTATATACCAGATAAATTATTACAGGTAATGCACTCGTGATAATTTTCGTTCAATCTACACCCCGTGGAGAATATTCCAGAAATTTTTCAAAATTTTTTGATAAGTACTTTTCGAGATAAGGCGGGTAGACAGCGATTTTTCGCGATTTTTTAAAAATAATGCAAAGAAAAGTGCGCGCAAGTATTATATTATATATATATATATATATATATATATATATATATACAGTAATACCCCGCTTAGCGCGACCCCGTTACGCGCGGTTTCACTATAACGCGAATTTCAAATTTCGCGCTCATGTAGTCATTAACTTCTCTATGGTCGCGGGGGGATCCCCGCTTTCTCTGAATATTCTCTTTGAAGAATTGGGAATTCCCTGTCCTTCGACTTTGTTCTATGGGGATTTCCTCGTTCGTTTCGTGTGTTCATTTGTTCCGTAATGTTAGTTCGGTCGGCTGGCAGTTTTGTTTTAATATTTATTGGAGATACATACATACATAATTTAACCCTACGTTAAAAATGCCGCCTGTAAAGAAAAAAGAGCGTAAAAGCGTCACTTTGGAATTGAAGATGAAAGTGTTAAGAAGAATGGAAAATGGAGGCAAAGCAACAATTGTTGGGAGAGATTTTGGACTCTCAGAATCGACTGTGAGAACGATTTATAAAAATCGGGAAAAAAATTAAAATCTCCAGCGAAGGTTCAACACCTATAAGTGCAACAAAACTTTCTCGTTCGAGATCATCTATCTTAGAAAGAATGGAGAAATTACTGTCAGTCTGGATCGAAGATTTGAATAAGAAGAACACACCACTAAGTCAAGATCTCATATGCACAAAAGCAAAATCTTTGTATGAGATGCTGAAAACAAAAGAAGGAGAAGGGAGTGCCACTCCGACTTTTGCTGCCAGCAGAGGCTGGTTCCATCGGTTCAAGCAGCGTTCTAATCTTCACAATATCCACATAACAGGCGAGGCGGCCAGCGCGGACATTCAAGCTGCAGCTGAGTTTCCAGACAAGTTTCAAGACTTCGTTAGACGAGAGAAAATTCCTGCTTGTCTCATCTTCAATGTTGATGAGACCGCACTTTACTGGAAAAAAATGCCATCTCGAACATTCATTTCTAAGGAAGAACGTCAAGCCAGTGGTTTCAAAGCTGCGAAAGATCGACTAACACTTCTGCTGGGTGGTAATGCCACTGGTGATTTCAAACTGAAACCTTTACTAGTGTACCATTCAGAAACACCCCGTGCAATGCGAGGCACAGACAAGACAAGTCTACCAGTTGTGTGGCGATCAAAACAGAAAGGCGTGGGTTACACGGGAAATTTTTCAAGAATGGTATTCTAATAGTTTTTGCCCATCAGTCAAATCATACTGTGACAGAAATGGGCTTGAACCTAAACTTATATTACTCTTAGACAATGCCCCAGGACATCCAACCTCACTTGATACGCCCAGAGACTTAAAAGTGTACGTAAAGTTCCTTCCACCAAACACTACGTCAATATTACAACCTATGGACCAGGGAGCAATAGCAAACTTCAAAGCTTATTACCATCGCCGCACTTTTAGCCAACTAATTCATGAAACTGACGGGGAAGGAAGACAGTCTATGCGAGAGTGGTGGAAGTCATACAACATTATGAAGTCTATTCACAACATAGAAGAGGCTTGGAAGGAAGTTAAAATGAGTTGTATGAATGGGGTGTGGCGTAATCTTTGGCCAGATGTAGTGGAAGCACCTAGAAGAATTGTCCAGATGCAGAGACAAGTGCTTGAAGACATTGCTGCAATGATTGAGGGGTCTGAACTTGAAGATGTCACGGTAGAAGATCTCGTAGAACTTGTAGCAACGCACGACGATCCTATTAGCAATGAAGATCTGATCGAGTTACAGAATAATCCTATCTACGATGAGGAAGAACAAGTAGAAGAGAAAGTTTTATCTTCAGGGGAAATACAAAATGCACTTTCAAAAATTTATTCAGGTTTGGACATATTGCAGAGTATAGACAATAATGATGACCGTGTCTTGACCGTGTGTCAAACAATTAAAAACAGTGTTGGGTGTTATGAACGTATTTTACAAGAAAGTAAACAAAAACGTTACCCAAAAGACAATAGATGTATTTTTCCGTAAAAAATAAGAGTATGTATTGCATAAAGTGTTCTTAGAATTAAAGTGATTGATTAAAATGATTTGTATTTTTTTGTATTAAATTTTGACTATGTTTAATCATAAACCTCGATATACGCGAATTTCAGTTAACGCGATTTTTTTCGGAACGTATCCCTCGCGTAAAGCGGGGTATTACTGTATATATATATATATATATATATATATATATATATATATATATATATATATATATATATATATATATATACATATATATATATATATATATATATATATATATATATATATACATATATATATATATATATATATATATATATATATATATATATATATATATATATATATATATATATATATATATTTTACTCGTGTATTCACAAGCTTTCATTTGACACCATACTCGATTACCTAGTAAGAAAATTTTTTTTTTCACTTCCGATTTCACCCCCCAAAACTAACCCCTTAAGTCAAAATTTAACTTTGAAAACTACATGGCTCTGATGAGGCCATCAATTCCTATATTATTACCAAATTTCAACTTTCTATGACAAATAATTTCGGAGAAAATCGGGTGTGACAGACGGACAGACAGACAGACAGACGGACAGACACAGAAGTGATCTTACAAGTGTTCCGTACGGAACACTAAAAACAATCTAGCGAGATCGATTAGCAGCTCATACTTTGTAGAAGTCAGAAAGAAAGAAGGATAATTGATTAAAGGCCCCTGACCAAAAAAAAAAAGACAGAAGGAACTAAAAGATATATGAGAGACGGGGCACCACCATGGCAAAGTAGACAACTTAAAGAACACCCTGCTAAATTAAAATAGAGAGTGACTACGAAGTGACTGTTTTAATTAGTCGTCCGCATGTGAGTGTGACTTTACATCGTTTTGAGGCCCGAGAATATCATAGAACAATGGCGAATTGCTCTCTCCCACAAATGTCAAAAGAGGATTTCTAAACGGTAATTCCCTAAACGTTCTGATACCAAAGAGGAAGCACTCGATCAATGAAACCATTTTTCAAAAGTGAAAACTCATCACAATTGCGTCATTTTGCTAATTTACGTAAATAGAAATATAAGAAATAGAAGGTATATTTACGAGAGTGGTTTAATAAGTACCCGTGTTAGGATTTAAGATGCCATTTTTTTCAAAAACAATTTTTCAACATAATCCTCTTTTAGGTATATACACTTTTCTCAACATCCTTGCCATTTTTTTAACCCCTCCAAAAAATAGGAATTGTCCAGCGCCCCAAAATACGCTTCTGCCTAGTCGATGACCTCCTCATTTGAGCCGAATTTTTTTCCTGAGAACCATTTTTTCATATTTGGGAACAAGAAGAAATCGCAGGAAATCGCAGAGAGCCAAGTCCTGTGAATAAGGGGGGCGCGGCAGCAATTCATAACGCAATTCATGCAGTTTGACGGCGACAACTCCGGATGATCATGCTGGAGCATTATCGTGGTGAAACAGCACTTTCTTTTTCTCTAAATGGGGTCGTGTTTCCTTAAATTTCTTGTAGAAGTAGTTCAATAACTCACTATAGCATAGTTCAGTGATCGCTCTACCTAAGAAATCATTGAGTTTGATGCCCTTTGCATTCCAAAAAATCGTCGACATAACTTTTCCGTCCGATGGGACCGTCTTCGCCTTCTTTGGAGTAGATTCACTGGGAGAAACCCATTATTTTGATTGTTGCTTGGTTTTGGGTGTATAATGATGAATCCAGGTCTCATCGGCGGTGACAATTGGACGCAAAAAGGCCTTCGGACTTCACGTAAATTGCTCCAAACACAGCTTCGAAGTTGGAAGCCGCACCCGCTTGTTGTTCACGGTGAGCAATCGCGGCATCCATCGGGCCGACAACTTTTTCATAGCGAATTTATCATGTACAATATTAATTACTTTTCCCGTCGACACACTTATGGCCTCTGCTAATTTGCGCAATTTCATTCGACGATCAGTGAGAATCATATAGTGGACTTTTTCAATGATTTCCTTAGTAACCATATCTGATGGGAGTCCCGGGCGATCCTCATCAAAAACGAATGTTCGACTACATTTAAATTCATTGAACTAAAGTGTATTTGTTTGGAGTTGATAGCAGATTCTCTCATTGTAGATGCAAATACATGTTGGGGTGCGCCCGAAAAAAAAGAGATTTCATATGCATTTTACTGAATTTTGCTACCTGGTTTGAATTATTTTTAAGGGTTCACCCTATTTTAGGCAGAAAATTTCTTCTATACAATAGAGTCATAAAATGGAAATGAGGGTTCATCGTAGCATAGCCGTCCGAGCGTAACCTGCTTTTAGTGTTTAATTCACAATTCACGATATATAAGTACTTTAGTTACAATCCAAAACAATCATCATCTTCAAAACCTGAAGGCCCGACTTCTCTTATATTGATAATTAAGGGTTCTATTTCCACAGTTTCTTCGATGTATTCGTCAAGTTTCCACATTTTATTTTCTTCTCCTATAACACGTCGAATGGCATTTTTCCAATTATTCTCTTTGATCCTCTCTATTCCGGCGAGTAATAATTGCCTTAGGTTTTGAAGTTTGAAAGTGGTGTTTTTCCTTGCAATGAAACCTTTCACCCAAATTAGCTCTATGGGATTCAATTCGCAATGATATAGAGGTAATCTAAGCACTGTGGTATTCCGTTCCTTTGCGATTTGATCGACTGCGTATTTCTTAAACTGTGCCTTATTTTGTTTCGCAATTTTGAGAACTTCCGCTTTTAATATAACATCTTTATGATTGAGATTTTTGTCTCTTATCTATTTAAGAATATTCGCTTTCTTCCATGAATTTGTCAGGAGTCGTTCTAATAATCGAGAATGGTATGGAGCATTGACTAATACTATAACTGATTCTGTTGGTATACATTCAATCATTTGTTGGAATTACTCCTCAAAAACATCGGCCGTCATCTCCTCATGGTAAGGGCTCCTTTCCTTTGTGATTCTGAGGTTCGTTGCAAGGATCGCGTTTTCTTTCTTTCAGAAATTTATAAATAGTTGCTGATCCAACTCCCGTCATGTTGGCACAGGTTTCCACAATTTCACGGAGTTGGCTTGTTGGCTGTTGATGCACTCGCAGGGAAAATGCAGATTTACAGACTCCGCGAAGTTTGACCAAGACTGAACTGAAAGTTGAGGACATCGCTGTTCTGATTTGAACTAACCATATTATAGTCCTTTTTTTTACAGGGAGAAATCCGACTTATGGATTCTGAAGCTGTCTGCGTCACCTTATGGGTGCTCCAAAGTGCTCCAGTTATGTGTGGCTCTCCAGCCGCAGAGCTGGCATACCCACTAAAACTCCTTGTGAGCTGGGATAACCCTTCACTCCTTTTACATACTGCGGGTTTTAATTGTCTAGGTGTTTAATAATTTATAACGCTATGGTTAATTTTCTAGTGACTTGATCTACGCTACCTTAAACCAAACTTAAAGCTAAAAACTAAACCTAAATCCCCAAGTTCCGAGGAGTATTGTGTTACAATAGTGTTAGTTGTGTGTGATGTTTCCCCTTTTTACTCCTAGGAGTTGCTCATCTAAACTACGGCCTTATCCTTAAGTGCTAAGTAAAGGGGACAGTCTATGATCAAGTCTAATGTTAGTCTAATGGTAGAAGGTCTATGGTAAGTATCGGATTTTTTTTTTTTAAGGGTCTAGCACACGTACTACAGGGAAGTCCCTAAAGCGCTACAGGAGCGACGCGTGTGCGGGGAAAGCGATTCGCGTTGTTCTTAAATCGCTGCAAATTGTACTCGTTGGGAAACACGGCCCTGGGCAAACTATTCCAAAGGGATGATGTTTTCCATATAAATGACTGCTTGAAAAGCGTTGTACAAGGAGTAACAAGCTGAACCTCATACGGATGTGAAGTATTAGCGTGACGTGTACTTCTAACATGCACCGCTCTGGGAGGAATTAAACGGGCCACATCTTTCGAACACTTTCCATGAAAGTACTTATAGAATAGGCTCAAGTCGCCAACCGTTCTTCGATGTTTCAGCGAATCAAGGCCACCTGTCAGTTCCGGGTCTCCAATCAGACGAACAGCTCTTCTCTGAATAGAATCCAATAAATGCAGTGTATGTTTGGGAGCGGAGCCCCAAATATGGGAGCAGTATTCCATAGCTGATCGAATTTGAGCTTTGTAAAGAATTAACAGTTGTTGTGAAGTGTAAGGCTTTCTGGTTCGAAATAATATGCCCAACTTCTGAGAAGCTTTTCTTGCTATGCCTGCAACATGTTCATGCCAGGACATATTTGCTCCCAAATTAACGCCCAACAAATTGAGTGACGATGCCAGAGGAATGGAGTGCCCCGACATAACTATGTCGGGTTCAGCAACGTTAACTTTTTTAGAAAAACTGTCGCCTGGGTTTTTGTAGCGTTAAATTCCACTTGGTTACTGTCACCCCAAGATAGAATTTCTTCCAGGTCTTTGTTAAGTTGAATGACTTCCTGTTGTCTGCGGACATTTGCCTGAGTGGCCGATGTCCTAGCATTCAAAGTGAATGAAGAAATAAGTGTACTGTCATCTGCAAAGCTGTAGATTGGATTCTCGGTCTTTTCCAGCAGATCGTTTATATAAATGAGAAAGAGAGTAGGAGACAGAATGGAGCCTTGGGGTACACCGGCGTTGATAGTGAAGGTGTTAGAAAGAAATCCGTCGACTGCCACTCGCAAAGAACGCTCTCTGAGGAAACATGAGAGCCACAAACAGAACTTTTCAGACATACCATAAGAACGTAGCTTAGCCAATAGCCCATCATGCCAAACACGGTCGAATGCCTTGGATATGTCAAGAGCAACCGCTCGAGATTCTCCAAAGTATTCAATTGCGTTGTTCCAAACATGTGTTACATAAGTCAGGAGATCTCCTGTTGATCTATTTTTACGAAAGCCATATTGGTGATCGCTAATAATGTTGAATCCTTCAAGATATTTTAGAAGATGCTGATTGATAGCCTTTTCCATGACTTTCGATATGGTTGAAAGCAGTGCGATTGGTCGGTAGTTATTTGGCAAGGTCTTCTTGCCTTTTTTAGGTATCGGCTGAACTGTGGCACATTTCCAGCAGGAAGGAAATATTCCCTTTCTGTAAGATAGGTTGAAAAGTCTACAGAAAACTGGTGTTAGTTCCCTCGCACAGTTTTTGAGAACTATGGCAGGTATTCCGTCAGTGCCAGAAGCCTTCTTGGTGTCTCGCTTCATCAAAATACGTTTTATGATACGCTGCCTGAAGACAATATCGGGCATCCTTGACTGCACTATGGGTGGGTTTTTCCTTGGAAATCTACAGTAGAATGTGAAGCAAAGAGTTCAGCCAACAAGTTGGCTTTCTCAACAGGTGTCGTTGCAATAGAATTATTTGGCCGTGTGAGTGATGGTATGGTGGATTTGGTGAAATTTTGACTAACTACCTTAGCGACTGACCAAAAGAACCTGGAATTGTTGGGACAAGCGAGAAGTTTGTTTCTAATCCGTTGATTGTGTGCCTTCTTGGTTTCGTCGATTATTTCTTTGCATCTGTTCCTGGCACGAACAAAGGTGTTACGATTTATGGTGTTAGGATTTTCACGCCAATGTCGGTATGCAAGATGTTCAGAAGCAACAGCTTCTTTGCATTTTCGGTCAAACCAAGGCTTGCCTTTGGAAGGGCATTTCTTCGAAAAAGGGATGTAAGCCTCCATACCGGCCAAAATAACATCGGAAACCTTCTTGGCGCAGTCAGATGGGTCATCGGATCGAAAACAAACGTCTAACCAAGGGAAAGTTCGAAAATATTCCATCAGATCTTCCCATTTAGCAGATTTGTAGTGCCAAATCTTGCGCGGTTTAGGCGCCTCTCTGTCACTGATTGGTAGGATACTCGATGTCGATAATAGTTTATGGTCGGAAGAACCTAATGGCGGATTTACGCTGATCGTGTAAATCTCCGGATGCCGACGTTTACATTGACTCTGAAAGTGTTAGTTATCTCGGGGTTAGGGTGGGCTGTGGTTTTCTCCAGGAAACAAAGCTAGGCGTTACAGATGAATTCCTTTATTGTGGGTATTTCAAACTCCCTGTGCAACTGGTTGTTGCGGACAAACCATAGAGTTCCTGCTATGATGCGAAGGTATATTAGAGGTTTTTGCTTTATTTTTATACTTAGAATATTTTTATTGCATACTTAGGTACTTAGGCACCTATCTACCGAATTGCTTATTGTACTCGTTTAGGCCTTTATCATAGAAATAAGATTTTTAGTTTCATCATTTACTCATTAAAATATACTTTGAAATGCGTTGATTTATATAGCTTATTATAATGTTTAGAAGGCATGTAATAAAATATTTTTTAGATAAAGGTCGCACTGTTGTATAGAGATAGAAAATAAAGATGATTAAACTAACAATGAAAATAATTGGTAGATAAATTTCGGACGCTTATAGTTTGACATTTTAATGTTTATAACCCATGTTGTGTGCTATCAACTCCAAAGAAAAGGACTCTAATATCTTACTGTTGTCATTGATGGTGAAGAGACCCCATAAACAGCATCCAGTTTCACTTTTATCTCCTCACACGTTTTCCCAACCAAAAGCTAATCTGAACTGAAATGGCCGCCAAATGGAAACTAACCTATGAATTAGTGTCAAATTTTTTTTTGGTGTCATCTATCAGATGACAGCACACGATGGTAACATCAACTTGCCTTAGCAACGCCATCTGTCTTCAAACACGGGTACTTATTGAACCACCCTCGTAGTTGACAAACAAGGTGATGAATGACGTGATTTTCATACTTACACGTCCTGCAAGCCGATTCAGGCTCCGAAAAATCAAAATTAAGAAAACAGAGAGCTTCATGACATAATTGTAGATCACCCATAGAAAAAGCAGCCATAGGGGTTGCTGTTTTTCTAATAATATAACAGAAAATCTCAAATGGTGACCGACGCCGTGTAAAACATAAATCTAGGGTTACGCTCCACCTTCACCTCGTACATCATTAATTCTCAGTCACGATTAAAATCCGTGCGGTTTAGTTCTTTTACCGCAAAATCGGGCAATTGTCGACTTTTCTTTCAAAAAAAGAGCACGAGTATGACCTAGAAGCGCTCGTATTTTTTTAAGAGAATATTGTTTATCATTGGAGTTATCGAATCGATTTCTTAAATTAAAATTAGAAGAAAAATAGTGCTTATTTTTAAAACAAATTGCTTTTGCTGTAAAGGCTTTTAGTTTAATGTGATTTATTTAACCAGAACTAACGTTATGCGATCTAAGCTAAAAGTTCCCGGACTGACAACTAACTAACAATAACGCGAAATACGAGTAGTATCGACCTCCTCCAATAGGTACATGCACAACAATGCAGCGTCACAAGTTGCAACTTGCTGGCTTATTTAATTTATTTTGTATGCATGTTTGCGTGAATAATTTTTGGGTATTTCTACCGAAATACCGAAATTTAACGATTTTTCCCCGATTTCTGAGAATACAAAGAAATTCTCTCGATTTTTTTTTCGATTTTACATTTCCAAATTGGCAAACCTTTTTTTTTCATTTTATAGATATCGATGCCGTACAGTCCCTGGCCAAATTATTAGACGCACTGTATTTTTTTTAGTAATTTTATGTTTCTTAAGAGTTTCTATGCAATAATGGTATATTTAAACTACAATATTATTGATTTTTATTTAAAAGAATTGTTGTAGACTACATATTTGTATTTATTTTTAACATATGGCAACACTGTGTTGGCAAAGTGATACATGAACGTAAACAAGTACAAATCTGTATCAGTCGCGATCGGAATCGAGTCAGGTACGGACGTGTTTCTGTGGCTTTATGGACTGTGATTGTTTGTTTAACAGTTTTATACTACTCAGTTATTAGTTTATTTTGTATGCAGTGTTTTAAAAAAGTAATTGGACTATTTTCATTATAGGTAGAAAAGGCGATCTTTCACCACGTAAAAATGCTGAAGTGAAGGCCCTTGTGATTGCGAAAACATTTACAAAACCGAGAAATATCACGAAGATTGGAGATTTCTGAAGCTAGTGTACGACGCATAAAAAAGAAAATTGAGTCAGGGAAGGAATTAAGCCCGAAAAGAAAGAAAAGATGCGGTAGAAAACCAATTTTCACTCCACGGTCAGAGAGATGTTTGAAGAAAATTTGTGTAGAAAACAGATTTGCTACCACAAATGTAATAAAATCACAACTCCAGGATGCTAGCGTAAATGCTTCTGAGCGCACTGTTCGAAGAAAATTGAAAGAATTAGATTTTAAGGCCTGTCGCCCTGCCAGGAAGCCCAAGTTAACAGCTGCAATGAAAGCAAAGCGCCTGAAGTGGGCTAAACAATGGCAAGACAAAGATGTGGACTTCTGGAGATCGGTAAGATAAAGCAATTTAATCAATAATTGATACATTATTATCATTTTCAGTTAAATAAAGCAAATAAATATGGAAGTTTATATATTTTTCCTATTTTTGACAGGTCTGCTTCAGTGACGAAAGCACATTCGAAATTTTCCAGAATAAAGCTCAGTATGTGCGTCGTCGTCATGGAGAAAAGTTTCATCCTGATTGTGTCGTCCCGACGATTAAACATCCCACCAAAGTGATGATTTGGTCAGTCATCAGCGGCAAGGGCACTGGACGTCTGTACGTCGTCAAAGGAATAATGAGGCAAGATCAGTACAAAGAAGTATTACAAAATCGGTTGATTCCGCAGCTCAGAGAATGGTTTCCAAATGGGGAACCATTCACTTTCATGCAAGATGGAGCTCCCTGCCACACTGCTCGGTCTGTTAAAGCTTTTTTGGCAGAAAAAAATATCCCTCTGTTGGATTAGCCGGGTATGAACCCCATTGAAAATGTGTGGGAGCTGATGAAAAGAGAAGTGGCTAAAGATGTGATTACCAACAAAACCCAGCTCCTAGAAAAGATTATTCATGTGTGGAATCATCATCCTCAAATGCAGGAGACAGTACAATCTTGCATTGATAGCATGCCGCGCAGAATTAAAGCTTTGATAGCGGCTAAAGGTGGCTCAACTAAATATTGACTTTTACTAACATTAATTTCACTTTTCTTTAAAACTTAATAAACTTATGCTTTTCTAAATTAATGCTGTTTTATTTATGTCAAATAAATAGGTAATTGATTGGATAATATAAAAATAAAAAACAAATCAATTTAAAATAATAAAACGGTACAATATCACTCGGTAATTAATCTTTTACATGAAATCTTCCAGTGCGTCTAATAATTTGGCCAGGGACTGTATACTATGGCCACAGTAAACACACTATACAGTAGCGAAACTCGAGTATAATCGCATAGGAAAATCGAGTTCGTTTTCAGAAGGTCACGTGCCAATCCGCCATGTTAAAAGTGGACCAGCGCGAGATTTGAAATACAAATAAAGTTGTGCAAAGTTTTATCATTCAAAATTATAGATATAGAAATGTTTGAAAATTTTTGATTTGTTATTTAATACAGCATGAGTAATATAAAAGTTAACGCAGCATGAGTAATATAAAAAAAAAACAAAAAGAATGGAGCACTTTGTTAGAAAAGAAATGAATACAGGTGAAAAACTTGATAGGAAGGTATTTGATGGAATTCTTCATATTCAACTTCAGTTTTTAATAACCTTATCCAAAAATTCAAAAGTTTTATTTACATCATTTTTCAAGTAAATTTGTGATTAAAGATGTTTTTTAAGGACTAAATTAATTTAATCTTAAATGTCATTACTAAGATGTCAACATCTTCTAAAATAACAGCATTTTTTTCTAAGTAGTGTTGTGTTGTTTGGTGTGATAGATCTCTCGTTAATTATGTATGTACTTTTTTGGTACTTATTTTTCCTTAAACTACAAAACTATATTGTGTAACTTCGAGAAAGGTTAATATAATATTATTAATGAATTATGAACGTATATGTATAGACCTCTATTTTCTATGTGAATGATTCTTAGAGGTTCTATACCTTTCTGTGTTCTGTTATCTGTATTGCTTTTTGATAATGTAATTAACACTTGCTTTTATTTACAATGAATTAATATTTAGATCAAAGAGTCAATACAGTAATTTCCTAATTATAGTTACATACAGTACTTAGTTATGACCAAGCTGACTTGTCGATTACAACTATATTGGGAATGTGGAATCTTTGGCACAATGACACTACTCAGTATATATCACCACTACACCAAACACTTTATTTTTGCACTCGACGCGCGTTTCGCTAACCATATTAGCTTCATTAGGAGAAATGATTGACTCATATATACCGAGTATTGTCAATTACAGTTTTAAAAGGAAAATAACTATATTTAATTTATAGTATAGGTATACAACAATAGAAATAAGTTCTCTATAGCAGGAATATTAATAACAGGTAACCATAATTACCATCAAAATGGACTTCGATTAGGTGTACTGTCCATTTAACGAACTTATTTTCAGAATATTTTACCCTCCGGCACACATCGTCTGACAAAATCATTTGGAATCTTTGGAATCACATTAAAATTTTTCTTATTTTAATAGCATATTTGATTCAATAATCCATTTATATCAGTTATTTCAATAATCCCATTCCCCAGTGGTTTTGTGATCTCAACACGACACTTAATATTTAAACTTTCAAACCCAGCTTATAAGAAAATAAAATATACTGTCTAAAATTTGAAAATAATAAATATGTTGTTATAGGTTCTGTATTCCTTACAATATATTCACAGAAATTTTTGAAAGATTGGCATGAAAAAGGAGCAATGTAATTTATAGAGAAAAATAGAAAAAAAAAGTCACTTTCAGAGTATTAATTGTACTTGCAATTAAACAGTGTTAAATTTATCAGGTTTATTATTAGAAAAGGTGTGTCAAACAATTCAGATGAAGTTATTGAAAACTAGAAACCTCTTGAGAATACACCTTTTAGAAAAAAATAATATGTTTTATTTATAATTTATCAAATATAAATAGTTTTAAATAACTGAATACTAGTTTACACAAAAATAAATCTTTTTAAAAACCAGAATTTGGAAGATTATTTATTAATCATAAAAAAATTACACAGGCACACAAAAAAAGTTCTTCACTACCGAACAGATCGCTATACCTATATGTATTTTTGGGCGCTGAAACCGAATCCGAGGTCAGAATTGGGCAATCACGTCAGGATTTTTAAATATCCAGCCGAATTAAGTTTAGAAATAAATTTCAAGGTTTAATGACCAAATCACTCTACCAATACGAACGTTTTATTAAATCAATCAAGGTTCCCTGGAAGGGCGTCTCTTGAGCAAATACGTCCAAACAAAATGTACATTAGTAATGATATAATTGTTTCATGCATATGTATTTTTACAAAAATGCATTTAAGATAGTGAAAAGTTGCCTTGTGAAAGCAAGCAATAGAGGTTTATTAAAATAATCAACAACTCCAACAACTTTAATCGCATACCATGATTTCTATGAAATCATAGTTTGAACTAAAAACAGAGGAACTGCAAAAAAAAAAATCATTAATGCAGCAACTTAAACTTTGACGGATAATACTGTTGATGATTACATGTGATGTAAATAAAGCATAATTAAATTTAGTTATGATTTAGAATAATAGTCTTAGCGCGCCCTGATTGAGTTAGAAATTTCTTATTTGCAAATTTTAGAGCATAAAAAAGTGTGACTCGAGCAAATAATTTGTGAAAATAATTATATGGAATATTGCAATTCTCAACGGCACAACAATAACCTCCTTTTCCCATGATTATATAAATTGTTTCTCAACCTTTTCGATTCTCTTCACTTATAAACGTTTTTAATTCTCTTTTTCTACAAACTCTCTTTTCCTTCGGTCTTTATATTCATATAAACTGCAGTCACATCAAGAAACGATGGACAATACATTTCCAAAGACACATTCCGAGATCGGATGTAAACACTGAGCGGCCATTTTGAAAAAGGACCCGTCGACGCACGCGCCGTCAAAATCTCGTCACAAAATTGGAGCTCAGTCTCGCTACTGTAGTATGTTTACTGTGCTATGGCGCTGCGACGTCTAATACACTACTTAATAATTCAGATTTAAGTTCAGATCAAATAAATTTGTTTAAACGCAGATCTCTAGATTTTTATAACGAAGCTTGCAAGCAAATAATTGCGCGGTTTCCATTAAAAAATAATCCAATAAAAGGTTTAGACATAATTGAACCAACGAATGTTAAAAGTGGCAAAATTGCTTCGATAATTCCTGTTAGTAGACTCTTTCCCAATACTGTTCAGAACAATTTGTCATTGTCTTCATTGAATCTAAGATAGGCACAGCCTCTTTCTTATAATTGTAAAAGTATACTTATTCTAATTATAAATGTTAACTTATTCTATCTTAACCTAAGTTCTTACAATAGGGGTCCTATACTAACTTAACCTAGGAAATACGTTTTATGTATACATGGAGTTTCTTAAAGCTAGGACTTAGAACTAGACTAAGACTTATGCTAACTTAAGCTAGGACATCAAGACTTAAATTAGGACTAAAATAAAACTTAACCTAGAATGATATTTTTCTTGTCACGGTGGGCGTGGGGGGTCATCGTCTTCATCCGAGAGCTGTTCAGAACAATGATTTCTAACAAATTGATACAAAGTGGCGTATTTTAAGAAATTGTGAACAAATCAAAATATTTCCTGATGATATAGACTATTTTGAGATAATGTCAGTTTACTAAAGTATGACGATGACACTCAAATGTTTCCTTTGTTGTCTACTCATCCCCTAATGTTTTTTTTATGGGTCTAGCATACGTGCTGCAGGGAAGTCCCTAAAGCGCTACAGGAGCGACACATGTGCGGAGAAAGCGATTCACGTTGTTCTTGAATCGCTGTAAATTGTACTCGGTGAGAAACACAGTCCTGGGCAAATTATTCCAAAGCGGTGATGTTTTCCATATAAAGACTGCTTGAAAAGCGTTGTACGAGAAGTAACAAGCTGAATCTCATACGGATGTGAAGCATTAGCGCGACGTGTACTTCTAACATGCATCGCTCTGGGAGGAATTAAGCGGGCCACATCCTTCGAACACTTTCCATGAAAATACTTGTAGAATAGGCTCAAGTCGCCAACCGTTCTTCGATGTTCCAGCGAATCAAGGCCGCCGGTCAGTTCCGGGTCCCCAATCAGACAAACAGCTCTTATATAATCCAACAGATGCAGTGTATGTTTAGGAGCGGAGCCTCAAACAATTTGAGCTTTGTAAAGAATTAACAGTTGTTGTGGAGTGTAAAGCTTTCTGGTTTGAAATAATATTCCCAACTTTTGAGAAGCTCTCCTTGCTATGCCTGCGACATGTTCATGCCAGGACATATTTACTCCCAAATTAACGCCCAACAAATTGAGTGACGATGTTAGAGGAATGAAGTGTTCCAACATAACTATGTCGGGTTCAACAACGTTAACTTTTTTAGAAAAAAGTGCCGCCTATGTTTTTGTAGCGTTAAATTCCACTTGGTTATTGTCACCCCAAGATAGAATTTCTTCCAGGTCTTTGTTAAGTTGAATGACTTCCTGCTGTCTGCGGATATTCGTCTGAGTAGTCTATGTCCGAGCATTCAAAGTGAATGAAGATATAAGCGTACTGTCACCTGCAAAGCTCTAGATTGGATTCGCGGTCTTTTCCAGCAGATCTTTAATGTAAATGAGAAAGATAGTAGGAGACAGTATGGAGCCTTGAGGTACAACGGCGTTGATAGTGAAGGTGTTAGACAGAGATCCGTCGACTGCCACTCGTAAAGAACGCTCTCTGAGTAAACATGTTGAGCGCATATTCTCGCATATTAATCTTCTGAAAACACAACAGTAAAATAAGCTGTCTACTGAGTCAATCACTGGTCAATTACATACAAAACGACTATTTAATGACGCTAATTGTTATGACTTCAAAATTTGTTCAAAGATGACTGCGGCTATGGCCAAAGAATATTGGTATGATCCTAAAAATCGAAATAATTAATTAGATTTAAGTTTGTGTTATTTCGAATTCATTGTGTTTTACTAGTATTCACTAGTTTTTATTCACTCTGTCCCATCCGCTGATTTGACACCCTGTGACTTCGGGCGGTTTCTCATATGAAAGCGAATTTAAAATGCCGACTTTCAAAAAAATGTTCGATTAGAAGAAAAAGGGTGGAATCGATGTATTCGGGTGCAGAAAAACTCCTTTAAAGGCGACGGAAGTCACGAAGCCTAAAAGCAACTACTTCAGAATTTATTTCTACAAAAATACAACACTTCCTTAGCGAGGGAAATAAAAGCATAAGACCATCAACGATCCGCTTAAATATATTTGAGTTTCTCCGTTTAATTCAGTTTAAGACAAAAAAATGGTGTTTTAAATATCCTTTGTTTCACGAACAAACACACAAATCTTTTGTAAACCCAACCCCTCTCCAGTCAGTTTTCGTCGAAGTTTACGCAACGAATTTGAGTGGCCATTAAAACAAAAATTAACACAGCTGAGTAAGCTCTTTTGGTTGGTACAAGTGGGGGTAGTACCAAAAAACTAATTACAATTTCGTTCAATATTTCTGTTTAGTATCGTCTGATTCGAAATGTACATACATAGTCCTCATCTCAGAAAATCCAAAAGTACAAATTCAACGCCAAGACACCCACCGGTGATCAACGCTTTGAAAAAGATGGATGAGATTTCATCGAAACGTCAGCGAAACCGTCCATCAAGGGACTTTAAGCTAACACGGGATACCCAAAATACCACTACTACATATATATATATATATGTATATATATATATATATATATATATATATATATATATATATATATATATATGTATATATATATATATATATATATATATATATATATATATATATATATATGTATATATATACATATATATATATATATATATATATATATATATATATATATATATATATATATATAATGATAAAAATGATAAAAAAACCTATAAACAAATTAAATTAGACCCAACAAATGTATACCAAAAAAATAACAATAAACTAATTGATCGATGGGAACAAAAACAATATATATCCCCCAACACCGCCAAATCACTGAAAATTCGAAATGCAGTTCCACCAAAAATATACGGTCTTCCTAAACTCCATAAAGAAAACGTTCCATTACGACCCATTGTGTATCATGTATCCAATACCCATATGCTTCACTTTCCAAACACTTGAAAGATATCTTACACAAAATCTTATATAAAAATGACCACTACATTAAAGATTCTTTCCAATTTAAAGATAAACTTAAAAACATAAAACTTCCAAATAATTATATCTTAATATCACTTGACGTCATATCACTATATACCAGTATACCCATAGCATTAGCCGTTAAAAAACCATTAAGAAAAACTGGGATAAAATTAAACAATTCACCGACATCCCTATGAGTGAATTTATAAATGCAACAGAACTTATTCTAAAATCGATGTATTTCCAATACGAAAATAAAATTTACGAACAAATAGATGGGTGCGCAATGGGAGCATCTATTTCCAGCGTAATTGCACAATTAGTAATGGAAGACTTAGAAACTGATATCATACCAAAATTAAACTTCAACATTCCATTTTTTTACAGATACGTTGATGATTGCTTGACCGCTATACCCAAAAACCAAATTAATTATATCATACAAAAATTCAACGGATACCACAAAAACATTCAATTCACATTCGAAACAGAAGACAACAATAAGATAAATTTCTTAGATGTAACTTTACACCACAATAATGAAAATATAAAAACTGAATGGTACACTAAAAATACATGGTCTTCTAGATACCTTAATTATGAATCACACCACCCGAATTCACAAAAAAAAATCTGTAATCATAGGTCTAGCAGATAGAGCAATCAAGCTTTCTGACACAGAATACAGAGAGAGTGCAATAACCAAAGCTAAAGAAGCATTAACACTTAACAAATATCCGATGTACCTTATAAACAAAATCTTCAAACAACGAATACATAACTTTTACAATACCCCAATAAGTAAAAAACCATCCAACAACAACCATAAAACATACATTGCACTACCGTTTATAAATGGCCTATCCCAACCACTCAAAAAACTTTTTGAAAACTACAAAATCCGGTTATGTCATAAATCATATAATCTGCTCTCATCCAATTTTTCCAGGCTTAAAACCAAAACCCCAAATAATAAAAAAAGTAACATAATCTACGAAATCAAATGTAATAACTGCGAAGGAATATACGTCGGACAAACAAGCCAATATCTAGAAAATAGAATCAAACGCCATAAATACGACAAAAAAAATAGTACAGCCCTCACGAATCATGAAATAAATAAAAGCCATACCTTTGATTTCAAAAAACATAAAAATTATCAACACCGAAATAAATACAAAAAAATGAGAAATTCTCGAATCCGTCCATATTCGGTTGACACCCACTGCAATAAACGAAAAAACAGATGTGAATAACCTAAACCGTATCTACCTACCAGTCATATAAAGTCCCTCAAGTTAAGTGGTTTGTTTGTAGAAAGAAAAAAAATGTGATATTAATAGTTGTTTTAAACTCAACACCCAACAAAATGAACTACTTTCTAAGGTAAGGCCCTCATTAATGTATACAGTTAATTTTATTAAATTAAAAACCACGAAAAAAAACACAAATATTTAACCCCGAAATATACAACAAACGGATTAAAAACTAGCTATATTTAATTCTTCTAATGTAATCTTTTAGAGCAAATTTTGAAGAAGACCTCTTCGGAAGGTCGAAACGTTAATAAATATATAACAGAACCAAGAACAGTTTTAATGATCTAATTCCAAGAACACGTAAAATATAAAATATATATATATATATATATATATATATATATATATATATATATATATATATATACGGAGTGTTTCATTTGTCAATTTGTATATATATATATATATATATATATATATATATATATATATATATATATATATATACGGAGTTTTTCATTTGTCAATTTGTACAATATTGAAATATATGGAATAATTCAAAAAATATATTTACATGTACATACACAGTAGGAATAAAGGAGGTTTAAAAATCATTTTAAAAATATTCTCGTTTAATCCCCTTAAAATCTAACATAAGTAGTTCTTTTTCTGTTTTGCCCGTTACCGGACATCTGTTATGCCCAAAAGATAAAAATAGAGATATTTATTTTTCTTCATAAAATTATATGAGTGTAAGGTCACTGTGTATGTTCCTCAGAACTTTTTAAATTATCTTTAAAAGCACTGATAAGATTTTAAAAACGTTCAGGAATATTGTTGTAAAATTTATGGATATCGTAAGAAAAAGATCTCTGATGGAGGAGACCTAACCACGATACCTTAAATTAAGTGTGTAAACGTCAGAATTTAAGTGACAGACCAACCGTCGTTCGTTACCATTCGTACAACAAATGTTACATTTTTAATACATTTACCATGCAAAATTTACTATATTTTGAATTAACTACGTAGTTAATGTAGTAAATGTAGTTTGTTTATTTATTGTAAAATATTTGCAGTCGTAATTAAAAGTGTAAAATATTATATGGTGCTCTTCCCTTAGACCATACTTTGAAACACAAGGCTTTACCAAAATTGTTGATTTAGGCAGTAAGTTCAAATATACGGGGCAACGGAGATGCATGAATAGAACGCATGTTTATCAAATTTAATCAACAGAGCGTACTCCTACTGTTTGGCATACATGAAAGGGAAGGCTATGGTAAACTTTGAGTAAGTTCACGTAAATAAGGAGAAACCAACCACTACATTATCTGCACAAATAGATTTTGATTTATGCGTAACTAGTATGTGACCACGCCTTTTTTTATTGGTTACCTTCCCGCCTGAATAGAGATTACCCTTTTTAGATCGAGGATATCGTAGAATTCGATTTCGAATTGACTACAGATACGCTTCCATGTCTTCAAAACCCATTCTAAAATAACATTGGAAACAAACCTTCATAATTAATGGCAAATGTCATTTCCTATTGTTAAATATGCTAGATATATTGTATAATAATATGTACGGTGTACCTCGAGACTGAGATAATGCTGTGGTGGTCCTGCTTTTCAAAAAATCAGATAAGTCTAAATTAATCAACTATAGACCAATCAGCCTGCTATCCGTAATACACATATTACTTATGAAAATAATAACAGCGAGACTCACAAAGAAATTGGACGTTTAACAACCCAAATACACACCGGATTTAGAAAAGGCTTTAGTATACTGGACCACTTTCAAGTATTAAGAACCTTAACAGAAAAGTCAAACAAGTATAATTTTAAGATTTATTTGGTTGGCCTTTGTGGATTACGAGAAAGCGTTCGACTCCCTTGAAATCTAGGCAACATTAAATAGTCTGTAACTGTGGAATTGACAGCAGATACTCGCAGATTATTCAAAATATATATAAAAATGCAACATTTCATATAGTATTGAAAGAAAACATCAATGAGATAGAAATGAAAAGAGGGGTACACCAAGGGGACATCATCTTGCCGAAATTGTTTACGTTGGCGCCAGAAGATCTTTTCAAACAACTTCCACGGACAGGTAAGGGTATAAATATAGGAGGAGAGCAACTCAATCATTTGCGATTCGTGGATGATACTGTGCTCATATCAGTCCAGAGAGATTGGTCTGAAGATAAACATCGCCAAAACTATGTTCATTACAAATAATGACTGTGATAAAGAAGTAGTACTGAAAACTGAAAACGAGAAAAATCACAAAAACCGATTCATACATATATCTTGGAAAAAAAATAGTAATATCCAAAGAAAATTTGGAAGTGGATTTATCAAGGAGAATATTATTAGCTTGGTCGGCGTTTGGCAGATTGTGTCCCAAATACACTAAAAGCGAACACATTTGATCAATGCTTGTTGCCAGTATTGACATACGAAACGGAAACGTGAGCTTTGAATCAAGAAATTATAAATCGCTTACAAGTAGCTCAACGAGCAATGGAAAGGAGGATGTTGGAAATATCGTTGAGTGATAGGCTGACTAATAAAGAAAATCGTGGAAGGTCCAAGATAACTGATATAGCTGAGAGGGTAAGCAGGCTGAAGTGGAGGTGGGTGAGTCATATCGCAAGACTCTCTGTTAATCGATGGACCCATGAAATAATCAATTGGAGGTCCTGGAATAAGAAAAAAAGTAGAGGACGCCCGCAAACCCGATGGTCTGACGACATCAAAAGACTAGTGGGATACAACTGAATAAAGAAGGCCCAAAACCGAAGAAAATGGACGTACTTAGGGGAGGCTTATGTCCGACGATGGACTGTATAGTTGATGATGATGGTGATTGACGCTTGATAAATATCAGCAGTTTTTGAGATAATCATTTCTGAAAATCATTCAATTTTTGCTTTGTTTTGACTTTTCAAGATAATGATTTATAACGGTCTTGTTATACGAGTGGGTATGGATAAGTTTCTAGCCTAGCATAGAAAGAACAAGCGAATCTTAAAAATAAAAATTGTTTATTCAACGTAATCTCGTTTCAACGTTATACACCTAATGCCGCAGTGATGACGTAAACCTTGACCTTTTAAGGTTCCTCGGAGTTTTCTACAAGTTTTTAGCGAGTAAATTTTCATTTTCACTCTGTATATTTCTCTATTTCCATAGGTCCGTCAATCCAACTGTCGGGCTGTTGGCAGCATATTCGAACGAAATGATATAATATTTGAAATCGGAATGAAACTTATAATTTTTGAGCCATATCGTTTTAAAGAAAGAGGATAAAGGAGGTGGGTGTCGATATGTTGTATAATTTTATTCATATTATAGCAATTTACATTTTCTTTATTTCAGAAAGTCAAATTCAGTTCTTATTTTACAATTACATGTTTGCAAGAAAAGTACTGAGTAAATCGCTTAACCGATTTTTGATAATGGCGTAGAAAGGACACTGGTCCTTCAAGGTAGTAAGCATGTCGTCGTAAATTTCTTTAGCCGATAGTCCTTTCAAAGAGGTACTTTATCACCGATCGACATTTGAGTCAGAATTTTTGCCGTTCATATCTTCTGCAATAATTCACTATGAATAGTCCAATAAAATCTGGACCATCAAACTTTGGGTACGTGTTTACTAAATATCAAACTACTACCTATAGCAGTGATTCCCAAAGTGGTTCAGGTGGACCCCCAGGGGTCCACGGGAGACTCGACGGGGGTCTACGTTGGCGTAAAAAAAAAATGAGGGTTCACAAGTTGTAAGTGGAGGTCCACGAAAATTTATCTGGTTTCGATAGTAAAGAACAAAAATGTTAGCTTGGCTTTACCTATCAATGTAGGCAGATAATACACTACCCAAAAAAACTAAGGGAGCAAAAAAAAATTACAAATTTTTCGGTGATTTTTGACAGGCTGTATTTCGGTGAAAAATGGTCGTATTGAGACTTTAAAAAAATACGTTTTGAAGCTTTAGGACTCTAATTTTCAGATTTTTTGGCTAAAATTTTTTAGGAGCTACGGTTCTCATGCAATCCTAACAGCTAGCCCGAAAAAATAATATTGTAAATAGGCCGACATATGGATCAGGTAGCCTGTTTATTTAGCATTAATTTCCTTGTTTTAAAATCTCCCCTAATTTTTTTGAGTAGTGTATTTTAAGAAGCTCAGCGACTGTTACTTGTAAAAACTTGCATATTTGATATTCAGTACAACGCGCGTGGAGACTTGTAAAGCGCCGCCCGCCCGCCCTCAACGCAACCCGTTCAGACGTGCAAAGGGACGAAATACGACTTGTGCTGTGCTTGCAATCTTGCATGAACTTGTTTGATTCTTCACCAATATAAATACGAATGCCAAGGACAAACGTTACTCATTTGTTTCCGGAATTTTGAAAAGAAAAGTGTGAGTGAATCGATGTCAGTGTTTGCCAGTGCCGGAAAAAGTAAGTACCTGCCTATTTGTTATTCATACTTTTATTTTATATTGTAATAATATTATATTTGTTATGTTTGAGTGTAGTAGGTACGTAATAAAAATTAAATACTGAACAGGGCCATCATTCGATACTTCTATAAAAGAACAGAAAGCCGAGAAAGATTGAACTTTTAGTACTTTTTATTATAAAATTATTTATTTACTCGACTGTGGTGATTCACTAAAGGAGAGACATATGATTGACCTGCATGTTTGTACATATTTCAGTGCCTTCGTAGTTGCTAGTGCTAAATGACTAAAAATATTTTCATAAATTGTACGTGTCTTTATGTACCACTCGTAACGTACATCAAAGTAATAAACAAATCATTAAAATCGCGGAGTTTTGATGTCAAAATATTCTTTAAAAATATTTTCTCTCGAATTTACAGAAATGTATTAAAATATAATTAATCAAAAAATATTTTATATTACATTAAAATAGGTTCAGCCGTTTTGTGAAAACCTCTATATGGGTCTTTGCAGTTTATTGCTTTTAATAATTAAAATCAGTTTTGCCGCCGGCATTTTTGTTTTTTCATTGCAATAATTAATTAATCCTATTTTATTCTGTTAAAATAGCCATATCCTGTTAAAGTCGCCTTATGATTACTAAAACAAACATTCTTTTCTTTACAGGTAAGTAACTGATACGAAACATGGCTGAATCTAAGAAGAAATGTCGACAGTACAGTGTTGATTATTTAAAATTTGGTTTTCTTCCATCAAAGGCAGACAAACGATTGCCCATATGCCTTTTATGCAACAAAGTTTTGAGCAATGACTCTATGAAACCATCGAAGCTCGAAGATCATCTAAGAAGGTGTCATCCTGACAAAATAGGTAAAGATTTAAAATATTTTCAAACATTGAAGGAAAAATATGAAAAGAGACCCACCGTGCACAGTATGTTCGTTTGAACGTCTCAAAGTAACGATGGTGGCTTGCGGGCATCTTAGAATATCTCATTGCTTATAGCGAAATCTGGAAAACCGCACACCATCGGAGAACAGTTAATTCTACCCGCTGGTAAAGAGGTTTTAAAAACTGTTCTGCACAAACCTCCATTTGACGTACTCAAAAGAATTCCTTTTAGTAACAACACTGTACAAAGACGTATTGAAGAAATGAGCTCTGATATTGAAAGCTTCTTGTGTAATTATCTGCAAACAACTCATTTTTCTATTCAACTGGACGAGCCAACTTTACCTGGTAATGAAGCATTATTATTGGCATATGTTCGATTTGTTATGGACGAAGAAATCCATGAAGAGCTGCTATTCGCGAAAACTTTGGAGACGGACACTAAAGGCGAATCAATATTTAATGTCCTGAGTGATTTTTTTAAGGAAAAATGAAGCAAAATATTAGTCGGCGCGAATTCTCCCAGTTTCCAAACTTGTCACAGGCAGAATGTCTTGATGAGGATATTCAAACATACGTTCAACATTTAAATGCCCTGGATGATAACAAAAATAGATTTGAAGATATTCTGACAATGGAAATACCGCCATGGATCATAAATGCATTTGATGAAACGGAAGTGGCAAATGTGGTATTACAAGAGGAGCTACTCGAGCTTAGCACCAATGATGAGCTGAAGATGAAATTTAAAAAAGGCTATCAAACATTTTGGCTGCAGCCAGAAATACCCGAAAAATATCCTGGGCTGTGGGAAATTGCAAGAAAACTTTTGATAGCGTTTCCCTCATCATACCTTGTCGAAAAAAGTTTTAGTATCGTTACAAACCTATTAACAAAAAAAGGAGCAGATTGAACATCACAGAACGGGGAGATTTGCGGTTATTCCTTACAAAACTGAAGCCAAATATTGATAATTTGCTGTCAATCCATCAAGTACATCCCTCCCATTAAAATTATGACTATTTTTTTTTTAATTGTTGATTTGCATTGTTGAAGTTACGGTACGTTATCAATGTTTAATTTTAATTCAATTAAGTCTGTAATCATATTATTTTAATAAATAGAACACAAGAAAATATATTATTTTTCTTTTTATTTTTACCACTCCGAATTTAGGGTTGGAACTCAGCCACGACGCAAATTTCCATCGTTAGATCTAATCTTCACATTTTTTGACGAGTTTTGGGAATATGGTAGAAATGTAGCAGCAGGGGGTCCACCGAAACCAGTAAAATTTTGAAAGTAGTCTACGAGAAAAAAAAGTTTGGGAACCTCTGGTTTAAACCCTCGCCGAATCAAAAACCAAAAAGGCATTCATTAAATTGTCGGATAAAAAATAATAATGCTAATACAATAATAAAATTATAACAGATTGGTAAAAATGAGACTATTATTCGCCTAATTGAGAAAAATTACTGAGTAGGCTAACTGCTCAATTGCTAGCAGGTCATATATTTTATGACCCACTTGTTAGTATGACATATATGTTATGACCAGTTATTAGCAGATCATATAGTTTATGACTATAATAAACCTAAATATAACTATGTATTTATGATGACAGGTAAAACTGAAATACAAATAAATGCTATATTATGGGGGTGTTTTTCTATCGTCATCAACTTAGTTATAAAGGAAAGAACAAAAAAAAAATTGCGCTACGGCGGCCTTCAACTCACAATGCTAGAAAAATTTTCAGCTCCTGAGGTCTTTCGTCACGTGCTTGAACAAAAAAAGGCCCACAGGGTTTAATCAGAGCTATAGCGTGACCTTTTCTCCATATAATCAATGAGAAAATTTTCTTCGATTGAGTTTTCACGTTATTTGAATGTGGGGAATTCTTTTGAAAACATGGTATCGACTCCTGTTTTGTGGAACGGCCACAATATATCACCCAAGTCTAGGGGTTTCAAGGTGTGAAGGTTAATTGATTATCGATTCCATTATCTGCAACTAGGCTTATATTAATAACACATACTTAATCGATAAACCTCTTTTACTCGTAGGTGTCGAGGATCATTCTCTACTTTTTTTCCACAAATTTACGCCATTCATCTCTATTTCAAGCTAGTTGTTTCGCCTTAGCCCAGGATTTTTCTCTTTTCTTCAGTATTTTATTCACACTATTGTTCCATGTTTCCCTCGGTCTCCCACTTCTATTTTTTTCCAGTCACTCTTGCATTCCACACCATATTGATTTGCCGATCACCATTCATTCTCACTATGTGTCGAGTCCATTTTAACTTCTTTTCCTCTATTTTTTCTTAACATTAAGTGCCTGTCTAATATCTTCATTCCTTCTTTTATCAATTCTTCTTGCTCCTACCACTCTCCTCAGATATTTCATTTCTGTGGCTTGTAATCGTTTTTCATACTTATCTGTCAGAATTGAATTCTCAGCCCCGTAGGTTATAACTGGCGTATATATTGTTTTGAAAATTGCCATTTTTGTTTTCACTGATATTTCCTTTTTACTCAGAAAGCTTCTGTACAACACGCAGTATAATTTTATTCCAGCTTTCATTCTATTTCCAATTTCATCCTCTTGTGTTCCTTTGGAGTTTATTACTATTCCCAGGTATTTACATAGCTCCACCTGTTTAATTTTTTGTCTCTCTACTTTCATGTTCATAGTTTCTTGTCTGTTAGTTGTTAGTTTTTTTCCAAGTTAATAAACAGGTTATACAGGTCTTCTTTTGTCCTTGCTACCAGTAAAATATCGTCCGCGAATGCACATGCCCCTATTTTTACAGCCTGCAACTGGTTATATGCCACCATGTACTTAACTGTTTTTCCCTAGCTCGCCTTCTCTCTCTTCTACAACGCTTATAAATAATAGTGAACTCAACACTCCTTCTTGTCTTACCCCATCACTAATGGTACTTACTAAATCTTCGTCCACATCCTTGTTCCTTAAATTCCTCCAGATTTCATGTCTAGTTATCATATCAAAAGCTTTTTTCATATCCAAAAAACCCTAAAAATACTCTCTCATCTTTTCCGAAGGCCTTTTCTGCAATCTGTTGTATTGTAAATATGTGGTACTATGGGCTGGCCTAAAACCACTTTGCACCTCTACTAACTTTGGTTCAATTATTTGTCTTAATCTGTTCTCAATTATGGATTCATATACTTTTAGAGCTGAACAGAGGAGCGATATGCCTCTGTAGTTTTCACACGCCCGCATATTACCATTTTTATACACTGGAAGCATAACAGCAGTACTCCATTCGTTTGGTATTTTCTTACTTCTCCATGCAAGATTAAAAATATCCTGAGGTTCTTTTTTCCTCGTTGATCCAAGAAATTATAACAGTTCCGCATCTACTCCATCATATCCTGCTGCTTTACTAGTTTTTAGTTCCTCCAGCGCCTTCTCTACTTCCTATAGTTCTATTTATTTTCGCTTCTTTTCAACTCTCTCCTTTACATTACCATTTCTCATTTACCCACCCCCCCCCCCCCCCCCCCCCCCCCCCTCCCCGTTTGTACACTCTCGCTTTCCGCTCTGTTTTTATTGTTTAGAAGTTCCATAAAATATTGTCTCCATCGTTTTATGATTTTGTTCTCATCCGTGATAATGTCTTCATTTCGATCCTTCACCTGCACAAGCCTTACATCTGTTTTATTTTTCATATATTTTAATACTCTGTAAATTGCTCTTCCAAATTCCTCCCACGCTTTTTGCTTCGCTTCTCTAATTATTACTTTTATCCTATTCCTCTCTCTGTTCTTTGTACTTTACATACTTACGTTGATTTTTATCTTGCAAATACCGTTTCCAGAGATTTTTCTTTTCCCTTACTTCACTTTTTATTTCTTCATTCCATAAGCTAGTTTGTTTTCTGCGGACATTTCGTTTTGTAAATCCGCAGATTTTTCCTGCAGCTTTTAGTAGTACTTCTTTAAAATTGTGCCATTTCCTTTCTATTTCGATTTCTTCCTTATTTATATTATCTTCCCCAAACCTTTTTTCTGTTAACCCCCCACCCCCACCCTCAATATACTTTGATAAACTCAGTAGTTCTCTTAGTTTATAGTTTCGTATTCTACCTTTATAATTCATCCTTTTATCATTCTTCCGTTTTGTTACTGTTTTGGTTTTGCATTTTGTTAACTTTGCTTCTAATAAATAATAATCACTTCCTATCTCATAACTACTGCTTAGATGGCTTTCGATATAGTATCACATGAGTGGGGTTCTAGGTGTCCTAAAGGTAAATAGAATCGATGCCAGTGTTGTAATCTTTTTAAATCATAATATGTCAACGTGGCGAATTAAGATGCAACTTCAAGGAACTCCAAGCATTGAATCGACAACAATCCCAATATGTAGGGGCATATTTCAGGGCAATTCCTTAAGTTCCTTATGGTTCTACTTCGCACTAAATCCACTGAATTGACTAAACCAAAATTAGAAACGGGTTTAGAATTCACAACAACAAGAAGATAGCAAGAATTTAATTATTATTTTGAAAAAAAAAACGCTGCTCCTTGGAAAACACCTTGTATATCTAAAAAAGACATTTCATAACAAGGAAAAAACTAATCGATGTCCAAAATAAATAATTGACAACCCGGCCTTTAACACACCAAAAAAAAATACCGAATAAAAATAACAAAGTAACACAGTAAATTAATACAAGAGGGTTGACAGCGAACATAACACTAACAATGGAAAATTTTACGGTGGAAAATTCCCGTGGAAAAGCCATTTAGAAAGGTCGGCTCGCCCGGTTTGTTTGCCGAGCTTTTACAAAGCGGACTTTGATAATTTTAATTATTCGTTGGAAAGGGCAAGGAAAGGAGGAGTGGACCAAATTTAAAAAATTGGTAAAGTGATTTATTTAGTACCTTCCTTGCTACCGTGTAGTTCTAACATATATATATATATATATATATATATATATATATATATATATATATATATATATATATATATATATATCAAGGATTTTCTACAGCTGACGCTGTCTTCCCTCTCTCAGCCTTTGATTCCATCCGTTTCTATCTTCCCAGTCTCCATCTGTTAGACCCTGTCCTCCATAGCCTCGTCCACATCGTCTCTCCATGATCGTCTGGGTCTTCCTCTTTTTCTTCTCCCTATAGGGCTCCACTCCGTTATTTTCTTTATCCACCTATTATCTTCGCTCCGTCTTATGTGTCCATACCATTTTAATCGTTTTTCTTCAATGGTGTTTATTGCGTTCTCTTTGATGTTCATTCTGCTTCTTATTTCTTCATTTGTTATTCTCTCCATACGTGTCACTCCACAACATCTTCTCCAATACTCCATCTCTACCGCGTTAATTTTAGATTATTTCTTTTGTTGATCGTCCATGTTTCTGACCCGTATGTCATTATGCTTTGTATTATTGATTTATATATGCGTGTTTTGTTTCTCTTTGTAATGTGCTTGTCCCACAGGATCGAATTCAATTGTATTATGCATGTCCGCGTTTGTCCTAATCCAGCTTTAATCTCTTCTTCTGATGTTGCATTTTTTGAAATGATGGTTCCTAAATATTTAAATTTATCGGTTCCTTTGATTATTGTTTCGTTATCGACTTCTAGATTCTCCACGTTTCCCTCCTTTTTTGTTAGATATTCCGTTTTATCAAAGTTTATTGCTAATCCTGCTTCAGTGTATTCTTCTTTCAGTTTTGTTACCATATAACTGAGGTCTTCCTCATCTTGCGCTATGATCACTTGGTCGTCTGCGAAACTTAAAGTATATAAGTAATCTTCTCGTATTGGGACTCCCATTCCACTACATTTTTGCTTCCATTTTTTTAATGTTTGTTCGAGGTATATTTTGAATAGTGGAATAGTGTGGGGGATGTAGAGCATCCTTGTAATAGGCCTTTTGATGCTTGGAGTCTCTTCCCTATTTTATGTCCTATTTTTATGTTCACTGTGTCTCTTCATTATTTTATGTCCTATTTTTATGTTCACTGTGTTGTTTTCGTAGAGAGCTTTTACTGCGTGTATTAGTTCTTTATTAATGCCTATTTCTTTCATTGCGTTCCATAATCTTTGTCTTTGTACTGAGTCATAGACCTTTCTTATGTCTATGAAGGCTAGATGAACTTCTCTATTCTTTGCCAGTTTTTTTTTTCATTGTTTTTTTTTATAGTGTATATGTGGTCTATACATGATTTTCCGCCCGTAAAGCCTGTTTGGTCTTCTCTAGTTCTAACATATGTACTGATTTTAACTTTCGCAAGCAAAAGATAACGGAAATTTCCATAATTTTAATATATATCGTCACCCACCTCTTTCGCACTCTTTTCTTGAAACGATATCGTTCAAAAATTATAGGTTTTATCCCTATTTCAAATATTATAATATGATTTCGTTTAAATATCATGGGGTTACATCAGCGTTCCTCAACCTATTGGGAGCGCCCCATTAGGGGAGTGTGATTATACCGTTGGGGGTGGGGGCGCGAGCGTATCGAAAATAAATTATTATTAAAAACATTCATCAAAAACATTTAATATAATTTATTGAAAGGAAAGCAAAACAAAATACCTTCTGACATAATAAAAAATAAAATACACATTTACACTGATATAATACATCTATAAATAGGATTGTTTTAGTACTGCACAATGTATTTATCTAATAATTAACATATCAATACTAAATTAAAAACAAGTTTAATAATTATTGGTGACTCCCGTGGGCCTGTTTTGCAGAGCAAAGATTTTTGAAGGATGGTTTAATATTAGAAATAGACACTTTGAGTTCTTTTTCTGTATTTAGTTGAGATCTATACTTTGTTTTCAAAGCAGCCACTGCAGAAAATCCGATTTTGCAAAAGTAGGATGTTGAAAATGGTAATAGCATACGAAATGCTCTTGTTTTCAGTGCAAAAAACTGATCATTCCCCCTGCCCAAAATTCAAAGAGTAATTTATTATTAAAATGTCTTTTGATTTCGCCAATTGCCGTGAAGTCTATGAAGATTTCTTCTTCGGAAGTTGAAAGCCCTTCGGGAGTATTTTGAAATGGATCCATAAACCACTCGTAACTTGTTACCAAGTTGTCGTCAGTAAGAAAACACTTTTTAAAATTCTTTGTCAACATAGCTAGATGATTTTCAATGGTTACTAAAACAACTTTCACATGTTGTTTTTCAACCTTGTATGTTTTAACACATTCTTCCATATTTGCAAACATTTCTAGTTTTTTTGTTTTACATTTCTGCTCCACAATTCCAATTTTCTACAGAAAGCATTAATTTTATCACTTGTATCAAATATATGTGTATTTGTTCCTTTGAGTTGAAACTTTAAGGTATTTAGTTTCTCCAATATATCGACCAAGTAGCTCAATTTCATCACAAATAAACTATCTCGACACTTCTCGGCTTCCGATCGGCTCTTCTAGAAAAATGGCGATTCCATTTCTTAATTCATAAACACGTTGCAAACATTTCCCACGTGATAAACATCTTGCCTCGTAATAAAATAGTAACGTTGAATGGTTGGCACCCATGTCTTTACAAAGTGCAGAAAAAATTCTAGATTTTAGGGGTTTCATTTTAATATAATTTACTACGGTTACAACTGTAGTGAGCACAATATTCAGAGCAGCGATATATAGCATAATGCAAGGTCAACCATGAGTCAAGGTAAATGATACGTCGTATAAAGTTAATTAATCACTAAAAAATCCATAATTATGAATAATTTGTATTATTTATTAATTAATATATTATATTTAATAATATTTTTCATTTATCAAATATATTCGTTTAATAATACTTACCTACTTCGTGTAATTAAAAAATTGTTAAATGAAATACTTTAAGTATATTTTAATTATAAAAAGTATGAAGATGATGCTTCTATGACAGCAGGGCTAGAAGAGAATATAGTTATTAAAATAGGAGCAAAAGTCACGTTAAGATGAAATATTGACGTGAGTCTTGGCTTAGTCAACGGTTCTATGGGTATAGTACAAGGAGTAAAGGTTGATCCTGAAAATACAAATAAAATAAAAAAAATACATATTACATTTAATAATGAACATCTTTACGAGCTTGGCCAGTCAAAACTAAATTTGAAATTATTAGTAGAGCTTATGTTCATCGCAAACAGTTTCCAATATGTATAGCCCAGTGATTCCCCAAGTGGTTCAGGTGGACCCCCAGGGGTCTACGGGAGACTCGATGGGGGTCTACGTTGGCGTGAAAAAAAAATGGGGGTTCACAAGTTGTAAGTGGGGGTCCACGAAAATTTATCTGGTTTCGATAGTAAAGAACAAAAATGTTGGCTTGGCTTTACCTATCAATGTAGGCAGATAATACACTACTCAAAAAAATTAAGGGAGCAAAAAAAAAATTCCAAATTTTTAGGTGATTTTGGACAGGCTGTATTTCGGTGAAAAATGGTCGTATTGAGACTTTAAAAAAAAACGTTTTGAAGCTTTAAGATTCTAATTTTCAGATTTTTTGGCTAAAATTTTTTAGGACCTACGATTCTCATGCAATCCTAACAGATAGCGCGAAAAAATAATATTGCAAATATTTTGTTTTTTTTTTGGTCCACGGGCTTGAAAAAAAATTTTTTCAGTTAGGCCGGCATATCGATCAGATGGCCTGTTTATTTAGCATTAATTTCCTTGTTTTAAAAACCTTTCTTAATTTTTTTGAGTAGTGTATTTTAAGAAGGTCAGCGACTGTTACTTGTAAAAACTTGCATTTTCGATATTCAGTACAACGCGCGTTGAGACTTGCAAAGCGCCGCCCTCCCGCCGCCCGCCCGCCCGCAACGCAGCCCGTTCAGACGTGCAAAGGGACGAAATACGACTTGTGCTGTGCTTGCAATCTTGCATGAACTTGTTTGATTCTTCACCAATATAAATACGAATGCCAAGGACAAACGTTACTCATTTGTTTCCAGAATTTTGAAAAGAAAAGTGTGAGTGAATCGATGTCAGTGTTTGCCAGTGCCGGAAAAAGTAAGTACCTGCCTATTTGTTATTCATACTTTTATTTTATATTGTAATAATATTATATTTGTTGTTTGCGTGTAGTAGGTACGTAATAAAAATTAAATACTGAACAGGGCCATTATTCGATACTTCTATAAAACAATAGAAAGCCGAGAAAGATTGAATTTTTAGTACTTTTTATTATAAAATTATTTATTTACCCGACAGTGGTGATTCACTAAAGGAGAGATATATGATTGACCTGCATGTTTGTACATATTTCAGTGCCCTCGTAGTTGCTAATGCTAAATGAGTAAAAATATTTTCATAAATTGTACGTGTCTTTATGTACTACTCGTAATGTACATCAAAATAATAAATAAATCATTAAAATCGCAGAGTTTTGATATCAAAATATTCTTTAAAAGTATTTTCTCTCGAATTTACAGAAATGTATCAAAATATAATGAATCAAAAAATATTTTATATTACATTAGAATAGGTTCAGTCGTTTTGTGAAAACCTCTATATGGGTCTTAGCAGTTTATTGCTTTTAATAATTAAAATCAGTTTTGCCTCCGGCATTTTGGTTTTTTCATTGCAATAATTAATTAATCCTATTTTATTCTGTTAAAATAGCCATATCCTGTTAAAGGCGCCTTATGATTACTAAAACAAATATTTTTTCTTTACAGGTAGGTAACTGATACGAAACATGGCTGAATCTAAGAAGAAATGTCGACAGTACAGTGTTGATTATTTGAAATTTGGTTTTCTTCCATCAAAGGCAGACAAACGATTGCCCATATGCCTTTTATGCAACAAAGTTTTGAGCAATGACTCTATGCAACCATCGAAGCTCGAAGATCATCTAAGAAGGTGTCATCCTGATAAAATAGGTAAAGATTTAAAATATTTTTCAAACATTGAAGGAAAAATATGAAAAGAGACCCACCGTGCATAGTATGTTCGCTTCAACGTCTCAAAGTAACGATGATGGCTTGCGGGCATCTTACAATATCTCATTGCTTATAGCGAAATCTGGAAAAGCGCACACCATCGGAGAACAGTTAATTTTACCCGCTGTTGAAGAGGTTTTGAAAATTGTTCTGCACAAACCTCCATTTGGCGTACTCAAAAGAATTCCTGTGAGTAACAACACTGTACAAAGACGTATTGATGAAATGAGCTCTGATATTGAAAGCTTCTTGTGTAATTATCTGCAAACAACTCATTTTTCTATTCAACTGGACGAGTCAACTTTACCTGGTAATGAAGCATTATTATTGGCATATGTTCGATTTGTTATGAACGAAGAAATCCATGAAGAGCTGCTATTCGCGAAAACTTTGGAGACGGACACTAAAGGCGAATCAATATTTAATGTCCTGAGTGATTTTTTTTTAAGGAAAAATCGATTCCATTTACAAACATTATTTCGGTGGCAGCAGATGGAGCTCCTGCCATCTTCAGGCGATATCGTGGGTTTATAAGCCATGTTAAAAGAATTATACCAGGAGTAACTGCAATTCACTGTGTCATCCACCGACAACACCTGGTAGCGAAAAATTTGAGTAATAGATTGCACCAATCGCTTCAATTTGTGATTAAAGCAGGTAACAAAATAAGAAGCAATGCGTTGAATACCCGTTTATTTGCACAATTGTGCGACGAAAATGATGAAGACTTCCAACGATTGCTCTTACATACTGAAGTACGCTGGTTGTCGAAAGGTGAATGTTTAACAAGATTTTACTCACTTTTTGAATCAGTTTTAGAGTTTCGGGAAAGTAAAGATCCAGATTTAAAAGAAAACCTGATCAAATTGAAAGCAGACATCGCGTATTTGACAGATTTGTTCAAAAAATTTAATGACATTAACTTGCAGTTACAAGGGGACAGCCTAAATTTAATAAAAACAAAGGGTGTAATTTCGGCTTTTCTTGGAAAATTGAAATTTATGAAGCAAAATATTAGTCGGCGCGAATTCTCCCAGTTTCCAAACTTGTTACAGGCAGAATGTCTTGTTGAGGATATTCAGACATACGTTCAACATTTAAATGCCCTGCATATAGATATTCTGACGATGGAAATACCACCATGGATCATAAATCTATTTGATGAAACGGAAGTGGCGAATGTGGTATTACAAGAGGAGCTACTCGAGCTTAGCACCAATGAGGAGCTGAAGGTGAAATTTAAAAAAGGCTATCAAACATTTGGCTGTACATCCTGGGCTCTGGGAAATTGCGAGAAAACTTTTGATAGCGTTTTCCTGGTCATATCTTGTCGAAGAAAGTTTTAGTGTCGTTACAAACCTATTACCAAAAAAAAGGAGCAGATTGAACATCACAGAACGGGGAGATTTGCGGTTATTCCTTACAAAACTGAAGCCAAATATTGATAATTTGCTGTCAATCCATCAAGTACATCCCTCCCATTAAAATTATGACTATTTTTTTTTAGTTGTTGATTTGCATTGTTGAAGTTACGGTACGTTATTAATGTTTAATTTTAATTCTATTAAGTCTGTAATCATATTATTTTAATAAATAGAACACAAGAAAATATATTATTTTTTCTTTTTGTTTTTACCACTCCGAATTAGGGTTGGAACTCAGCCACGACGCAAATTTCCATCGTTAGATCTAATCTTCACATTTTTTGGGAATATGGTAGAAATGTAGCAGCAGGGGGTCCACCGAAACCAGTAAAATTTTGAAAGTGGTCTACGAGAAAAAAAAGTTCGGGAACCTCTGGTATAGCCTATGCTATTACCATACACAAAAGTCAGGGGCTAAGTCTAAACAGTGCACTGATGGACACCGGTTCTTCAGTGTTCACATGCGGTCAAGCATACGTGGCACTTTTGAGAGTGACAAGTCTGGGCAGATCACATCTAATTAATGTCGATTTCGGTAGTATCAAAGCTCAGGAGTCCGCAATTGTTGAATATAATCGACTTAGAAGCACTTATCGTCCAGATTTGTCAAAAATTGTTACATCATAGCTTTTGAGAAAACCCAATAGAGAGACAGGGAGTGGGTTTTAAGAAAATCTATAGCTGACGTACAAGAAATATTACCCGAGAAGAAAAAAAAAGAGGACTACCCACAAAAAGAAACGAGATCCCATCAAAAACATAAAATGTAAAAAAATGCCAAGTCTCGCAACGCAGTCCTTCCACCACAAAAAGTTGTGACATCTCATGTAAAACCAAGTCAGTTATTTTAGTTAGTATCTATGGAAGCACCTATTCAACAATTTTGTCATAAATTGTTATCTATTTAGTTACCTACCAACATTTATAGCAGGGGTGCTCAAACGGTCGATCGCGATCGACAAGTCGATAGCGAGTGCTTTTTGAGTCGATCTCGAGAAAAAAATTCCGATATAGAATTATACACAGATTTTGTTTTAGGTAACTAAAACAAAATGTAATGAATAAACTACTAAAATTTATTCGATCCACAATTAGGCCAGAATAACCCCCTCATCACTTTCTTTTATCGTAATAACCCCCTGCTAGCGGGAAAAGGCGGTTTTATGAAAGGAACGCGAGGTACTTGTCAAAGAAAAGACGCGTTTTTGATTCCCGCCGATTTTTCTAGAAACTTCGGGCGGCGTGTTTGACGGGAACATTCGAGACTACATTCCCGCCGATATAAATGTTGCGCCTGCAAGAATAGGAGTCAGTCTGAGTTGTAACTTGAAGGCGATACATCGATACAAAGTTTATTAATAAATAGTCCAAAATGAGTGCGGCGAAGAAAAGTAAAACTTATCATTTTAATAACGATTGGGAGGAAGAATTTTTCTTTTGTATGGTAAAGGATAAGTGCATTTGTCTCATTTGCCGTGCGTCAGTTGCAATACCTAAGCGTGGGAACTTAGAGAGGCATCATAAAACGGTTCATAAAAACTATGAAAAGGATTCTCCATCACAGAGTGAATTAAGAACACGAAAAGTAGGTGATTTGATAACTTGTTTGAAAAAAGAACAAACCTTGTTCACAAGACCAGCCAAACAATCAAAAGCTGTAACGATCGCGTCATTTAAAATACCTCATATATTGGCGAAACACAAGAAACCATTTGATGATGTATTAGTTGTGAAGGAAGCATTTATTGAAGCGGGTGGACTTTATTTGGAGATTTTAAAAATAAAACAGAGATTATGTCTGCTATTAGAGAACTTCAGTTATCTCGTCCGACTGTCACAAGGCGTGTTGAAGTCATAAGTCAGGACATGGCAGATAAACTAAAACATGATATCATGGAATGTACATACTTTTCTTTACAGTTCGACGAATCCACCGATATGACAGACACTGCGCAGCTGTGTATTTTTATTCGAATGGTATTCAATGACATGTCGGCTAAGGAAGAGTTTTTGACAATGATTCCTCTGAAAGGAAAGACCCGTGGCGAAGATATATATGACGTTTTCTTCAATTTTGTAACAAACTACAAGCTACCAATATATAAACTAGTGTGCATTACATCCGATGGAGCAATGACTGGAAACAAAAACGGTTTTGTGGCACTGTGTCGAGCTAATGATGATTTCCCTTCATTTTTCTCCTTCCATTGCATTATACATCAACAAGTTTTGTGTTCAAAAGTTCTAAACATGGAGGAGATTATGGGCATTGCAATAAAAATTGTGAATTCTATCCGTGCACGTAGCTTGCAACGACGGCTCTTTAAATTGCAGTTGGAATATAGTGTCAGCTGAACACACTGATTTAGTTCTTCACACGGACGTCAGGTGGTTGAGTCGCGGAAAATTCCTAGAAAGGTTTCAAGAATTATTGCCCGAAATAACAGCTTTTCTGAACGAAAGAGGTGATGACACTCAGATGCTGAAAAATGGAAAATGGCTGACTGATTTGGCATTTTTGACAGATATCATAATGCATTTAAACACCATTAATTTGGAGCTTCAAGGTAAAGGAAAAACTATTATTTAGATGATTAGCGCAATAAACGCATTCAAAAGTAAATTGCAACTTATGATAGATCAACTGAAAAGAAAGGATCTGAAAAATTTTCCGTCTTTGAAAGCAAGGATTCCTCAGTTGAATTATGATATTTATGAGGCAGAATTATCAAATATTTTGGGGCAATTCGAATACGTTTTTATGATTTCAGTAAATTGGCAAATATCGCATCATTTATGAGTTATCCTTTTTCGTGTAAAAACATTGAGGAATTAGCTACTGAAATAGCTAGTCAGTTTAACATGGACTCATGTTCTGTTGAAAATGAGTTAGTGCAGATTATATCAGATATACATCTCAAAGCCACAGCATCTGATACAAAATTCTGGTGTTTTATATCTGAAGATAAATATCCGAATCTAAGGCAAATCGCCCTTCAACTGACGGCAATATTTGGGTCAACTTACTTGTGCGAGTCTGCATTTTCTGAAATGAAGAAGAATTAAGTCAAAATATCGCAATCGACTAACTGACGAACATATGTCATCATGCTTGCGATTAGCACTCGGTAATTACGTACCATCTTATGAAAAGTATGCTGAGGATATGCAGTGCCACGCTTCAACATCCAAAGTCACTCTTTAGTTAAGTTTAGAGACTAGAACTCGTTTGTTTTGTAAGAACCAATAAACTCGCAATTTTGAATAATTATGAGTTTTTCATTGACATTTTAGAGCAGACCTACACTTATCTTGACTAATTGTGCGGAAAACTAATATCTATGCCACGATACACCCTACCTAGACGACAATCCTGCGTCACACTTACTTGCAGCCTCTCAGAGTCGATCGATCATAGTCTAACAATATTGAGGTAGATCGCCAGCAGTTCATGTTTGAGCACCCCTGATTTATAGTGACCGTATCAATATTAGACATCTTTATTTCCATAATAAATATAACTAGCCGTGCCCGCGGCTCCGCTCGCGTGGACTTGATTCACTACTATCGTCACTGCTTATTCCTTATGTTACCCAACGTAATAAAATATCTCCCATTATTTCTCCTTATCGGCCAATATTTCTCCTTATTTCCCATTATCTCTACATAATTTCCATTATCTAGGCTTATCTCTGTTCATCTCAAATTATTTCTCCTTATCTCCCATTATTTCTCCTTATCTCCCATTATCTCACCTTATTTCCCATTATCTAGGCTTATCTCGACTTATCTCCCATTATTTTCTCCTTATCTCCCATTATTTCTCCTTATCTCCCATTATTTCTCCTTATCTCCCATTATTTCTCCTTATCTCCCATTATCTCACCATAACTCCCATTATTTAGACTTATCTCTGCTTATCTCCCATTTCCTCTCCTTATCTCCCATTATTTATACTTATCTCCCATTATCTCACCTTATCTCCCATTATCGAGGCTTATCTCGACTTATCTCCCATTATTTCTCCTTATCTCCAATTTTCTCACTTTATCTCCCATTATCTATGCTTATATCGAATTATATAGAACATATGTATAAATTTATAAAAACACGTAAATCGGATAAGCGCACTAACGGGCAGACAACAGACAGAGAGACGTTGCATTTTATATATATTGTATTCTTTGCTACATGATATTGTTCCATATTTAATGCTTTAGGGAGTGTATTGCAAGAGAACGCGCTAGCGGCAAACTTTTCTCCGACTTACTTCACTATTATCGTCACTGCTTATTCCTTATGTCACCTAATAAAATGTAGCCTATAACCTGGCCAGAGAACATACGTATGGTTAAAAAAAAGCACGTTAATCGGATAAGTAGTTCTGCAGTGATAAGCACACTAACGGACGGACAGACAGACGGACAGAGAGACATTGCATTTTATATATATTATAGATATTCTCTGCTACATAATATTGTTCCATATTTAATGGTTTGGACTGTGTATTGCAAGAGAACGCGCTAGCGGCAAACTTTGTCCGACTTCATTTACTATTATTGTCACTGCTCATTCCTTATGCTACCTATCGTAATAAAATATAGCCTATAACCTGGCCGGAGAAGATATGTATGTTTTTTTAAAAGTACGAAAATCGGATAAGTGATTCTCCAGTGATAAGTGCACTAACGGACAGACAGACAGAATACGTTGCATTTTATATATATTATAGATGTAACAAAATATATACCTATAACCTGGTCAGAGAACATATGTATGAATTTAAAAAATCACGTAAATCGGATAAGTGGTTCTCGAGGGATAAGCGCATTAACGGACAGACAGACAGACAGACAGACAGACAGACAGACAAACATTGCATTTTATATATATTATAGATATAGATTATTTTTATTATTATATAACCTGGCCAAAGAATATATGCATGAATTTAAAAAAAGACAGGTAAATCTGATAAGTGGTTCCTGCGTGATAAACGCACTAATGGACAGACAGACAGACAGAGAGACATTGCATTTTATATATATTATAGATTATACATATACAGATACATAATATTGTTTCATATTAAATGGTTTAGGCTGTGTATTGCAAAGGCACGCGCTAACGGCAAACTTATTTGCGACATCATTCACTATTTTACGTCACTGCTCATTCTTTATGCTACCTATCGTAATAAAATATAGCCTATAACCTGGCCAGAGAACATATGTATGTTTTTAAAAAAAAAAGTACGTAAATCGGATAAGTGGTTTTTTTCAGTGATAGGCGCACTAACGGACAGACAGACAGACAGACAGAGAGACGTTGCATTTTATATATATTATAGATGTAATAAAATATATATCTAAAACCTGGTCAGAGAACATATGTACGAATTTAAACAATCACGTAAATCGGATAAGTGGTTCTCGAGGGATAAACGCACTAACGGACAGACAGACAGACAGAGAGAGGTTGCAATTTGTTTATATTATAGGTATAGATTATTATTATATAACCTGGCCAAAGAATATATGTATGAATTTAAAAAAAGACGTAAATCGGATAAGTGGTTCTCGCGTGATAAACGCACCAGTGGACAGACAGACAGAGAGACATTGCATTTTATATATATATTATAGATTCTAGATATTCTCTACTACATAATATTGTTCCATATTTAATGGTTTAGACTGTGTATTGCAAGGGAATGCGCTAGCGATAAACTTTTTTTCCGACTTCATTCACTATTATCGTCACTGCTCATTCCTTATGCTACCTATCGTAATAAAATATAGCCTATAACCTGGCCAGAGAACATATGTATGTTTAAAAAAAAAAAAGTACGTAAATCGGATAAGTGGTTCTCCAGTGATAAGGTCACTAACGGACAGACAGACAGACAGAGAGACGTTGCATTTTATATATATTTTAGATGACTTGGCAATCGCACGGCAACATAATCACATAAGAATAATCTACTATTTAAAATACTTTATTCTTAAGTGCACTGTTTAGACTTACTTAGCAATCGAAATATTAGATTATTCTTATGTGATTAAGTTGCCGTGCGATTGCCAAGTCATTATATTTATTATAGAAATAAAGATGTCTAATATTGATACGGTCACTATAAATGTTGGTATGTAACTAAATAGATAACAATTTATGACAAAGTTGTTGAATAGGTGCTTCCATAGATACTTACTAAAATAACTGACTTGGTTTTACATGAGATCTCACAACTTTTTGTGGTGGAAGCACTGCATTGCGAGACTTGGCATTTTTTTACATTTTATGTTTTTGATGGGATTAATTTGTCCTGCACCAATTTACTGTTGCACGTTTACCCAAAGTACGCTGAATATTTTTCTTCACTTTGCAGAGGCGTATGCTTTCCACAAGTGTTTTTTAGTCATCCTGCTATTATATAAAACCCTATTAAAATTTAAAAATTATTCCAGAATGTTACTAAATTCTATTAAATTTTACTTTTTGATTAAGTGATCTTTTTACCTTGGAAAAAACCTGATTAACAAAAGGGTCAAAAGCTCAAACCTTACTCACACATCAAAATAAAATATTTCAAGTGTGCAAATTTTATTCAAATTTCCTTAATTTAAAGTATATTTAATTGTATTTTCGATTCAAGTGGTAAACACTTCAAGGTCTCCTAGAAAAAGTGCATTAAATAACCATATGATAAATTCATTGGGAAAAAACGGAATAGATTGGAATAACATGAAATTTTTAAGTTTTTGGAAATTAAAATGAAAGGTTGTCAAAAAATTATTCTTCTTCTTATAGTACTATCTCCATTACTGAAGTTGGGCTCTAATCACGGCCAATTCTTCTCTCAACTAAGTTGGATGCTTTTAAAACATCTCTTGCATCTAAAATATAGCAATCAAGTGATGGCTTGCAGTTGAGAGCATTGGGGCGGAAACTTAAAGAATTTTCTATTTATTATCAGAATGTACGTGGTTTGAAAACTAAAACACATGACCTTCTTAATGCTTCCTATCTTTGTTCCTACGATCTTATAGCACTTACTGAAACTTGGCTCGACTCTAGTGTCTTTGATGCCGATTTGTTACAATTAGACAAGGCGAAATCGGCGCCATCGTTGGAAAAAATTTTCTAATTGAATTTTTTTTCATAACCTTCTCCAGGAGATGCCCCTGAAAGAGGATCAACATGTTGCCGGGCGGTAACCTGGTCCGAATTTGTTTAAACAAATTTTTTTTAAACAAAGTCCAAAAATTGAAATTTTCGCCCCGGAACAAGTTTTTCTAGGTAAATTGGACCATTTTGAACAAAAAATGTCTCTTGTAAATTTTCTCTAAAATGCGCCATTTTCGAGATATCGGCGATTTTAGGTGCGAGGGGAAAACGCGAAAATGGCCACTTTCACCTCCCAATATTGGGGTCAAAAATTAAAATTTTCAATGTTGCCAAGTGTCCAAATTAAAGTTTGAGATCTCTTCTACAAATTACCGTAGGAAATATTGCAATATCTTTATTTTTAAACATTGTTTTTTAACAGTTAACAAATTGCGTTCGAGCGCCCGCGGCCGCATCGAAACTGTATACATAGATATATACGCAACGCCCGTACGTAGGCGCGCGGAACTGTATACGCACTGCGATGCTCTATAAAGCTTTGTTTCTTGATTTCTTATTAAAATTAATATATTTGAAAAGTATGTAAAAAATATTTATTTATTAAAGAGTAATTGTTATATCAAATTTAATTATTATAACAAATGAATATAAATAAAAATTCAATATTCGATTAGGATGGTAGAAGAATTAAAACAATTTTATGAAATATAACTTATATATATTTAATAGAATTTTCGCAAATATTTAAATTACACCCACACATGAGTATACAACTTACGTTGTTGCTTTTGCAATTACATGCATTAGTTTTACAATTTTTTGTACATTTACATTGCCTAATTAACGAATCTGGTATCGAATTTTTTAACATGAATTTGGGTAACAATTCACCTGTTTCTATAGTGTAACCAAATTCTGTTGCATCTAAATGTCGATACCGAGAATACAATGACATTTTCCATATGTACGTTTGTAGTGAAGCTCGTGAAATGTGCAATTTTAAAGCATCGGATGTACATGGAATTTTTCCAAAATTAATACCCATCCCACAAGAACGTTCTAAAATTATTTGTCTAGCATTATCTGCTGTTTCTCCAGCTTTATTCAAAATTTTCAAATACAATTTTTCTAATGCATTGAATTCCATGACATTTAATTGTAAGCCAGTACCAAGTGGGGTTAATGCATTTTGAGTATCTAAATCAAAGACTAAATCTAAAGCTTTATTTTTAGTACCTACTTTACTAGTAGTATCACAGCCTGTAAACGCATGTAAAGCAGGCAAAACTTGACAAACTTGACTAGTTAAATACAATCCTGTACAACCAATTAATTTGAAAAAGCTCCAATAATGAATTGCTAATATAAAAATGTCGGTATCAACGGAATGAATTATTATTTCAGAATTATAAGGTAACATATATCGAGCATGACAAAATATCCTTGTATCAGCCTCTAAGTGATTGTTTTCTAACTCAATAATTTCATGTATATTATTTCCCTGTATACAATAGCACTTTTCAATGTTATAGAATCCACCTGATATTATTAATTGTTGAGTGTGACTTGAATATTGAACCAATTGAAACTTATTATTTGTATTCATCATTAAAGTTTTAATATTTTTTGGAATTTTTACTTTTCAAATATATTAATTTTAATAAGAAATCAAGAAACAAAGCTTTATAGAGCATCGCAGTGCGTATACAGTTCCGCGCGCCTACGTACGGGCGTTGCGTATATATCTATGTATACAGTTTCGATGCGGCCGCGGGCGCTCGAACGCAATTTGTTAACTGTTAAAAAACAATGTTTAAAAATAAAGATATTGCAATATTTCCTACGGTAATTTGTAGAAGAGATCTCAAACTTTAATTTGGACACTTGGCAACATTGAAAATTTTAATTTTTGACCCCAATATTGGGAGGTGAAAGTGGCCATTTTCGCGTTTTCTCGCACCTAAAATCGCCGATATCTCGAAAACGGCGCATTTTAGAGAAAATTCACAAGAGACATTTTTTGTTCAAAATGGGCCAATTTACCTAAAAAAACTTGTCCCGGGGCGAAAATTTCAATTTTTGGACTTTGTTTAAAAAAAATTTGTTTAAACAAATTCGGACCAGGTTACCGCCCGGCAACATGTTGATCCTCTTTCAGGGGCATCTCCTGGAGAAGGTTATGAAAAAAAATTCAATTAGAAAATTTTTTCCAACGATGGCGCCGATTTCGCTTTGTCTAAATAGTCAGTACAATATCTTTAGGGCTGATCGTAATTTTGCTTTAACGAATACTACGAGGGGTGGTGGCGTACTGCTTGCTTTGAGCAAGACCTTCAATGCAACTAAAATTGAATTTCATTCTTCGCTTCCTAATGTTGGTATGATCGCCATAAGATTGGAATTGTCCCATCGTGCAGTTGGCATTCTTCTGATTTATGTCCCACCTAACAGTAATACTGTTACCTATGACACACTATTTGAAGAAATGTTGGACTCTGGTTATTTTACTAATGAAGACGATTTGCTAGTCTTGGGGGATTTTAATCTTCCTACTTATGCAAATTATGTTATGGATGCCTCTTATAGTGACAACCAAATTTCTTCTTTACTTGAATTATGCGAGTTTTTATCTTTAAATCAATATAATCGTAATTATAACGAAAATAATCGTCTGTTAGATCTTGTATTTAGTAGAACTCCACTTAATGTGTATAGTGCGGATCATCCTTTGATACCATTGGATCTTCATCACCCTGCCTTACAGATGTCAATTCTGGTTGAGCATATTCATGATAAATTTCCCCTTTTTCAGACTCAGAGGTACAACTTTCGAAGAGCGAATTACCCATCCCTTTACAACGACATTCTACAAACCGATTTTTCATTCTTGGGGTCCTTCAATAATATTGATAAACGCTTGCGACCAATTCTATGTCGTACTGAATTCAGTTATCTCCAACAATGTTCCTATTATTCGCCCTAAGACCCTCAAATATCCTCAATGGTACGATAATTCGATAATACGTAAAATCAAAAAAAAGAATCAAGCCTGGAAAAGGTATAGACGTACTAGAAATATTTGTGACCTAGTCGAATTTAAACGTCTTCGTAGAGAGATCAAGATCGAGGTTCGGATTGCTTATAGAAATTATGTTACTGAGGCGGAAAGGGACTTCTCTATCAACCCAAATAAATTTTGGTCTTTTCTAAACGAGAAAAGGAGGACAACTAGTATTCCCATCAACATGTATTTTGAAAACGAATTGCTTACGGCTCCTCAGGAGATTTTTTTGCTAAGTTCTTCCAATCGGCATATGTTGATTCCTCTACGTTTCGGAACAACCCCCCTGATAACTGCTCACGTCCCTCTCTTTCATCTCTAATTGTTAACACCATAGAGGAAAGGGACGTGATCAGTGCCTTAAAGAAACTTAAACCTAAATCGACCGCTAGAACCGATGGTCTACCAGCTTTTTTTATTCGGGATTGCGCAGCTGTGTTGTCCAAGCCTCTCACGTTTCTTTTCAATCTGTGTTTAAACTCGTCGTCCTTTCCCCAAATCTGGAAGAAGTCTAAAATATGTCCCGGATTCAAAAAGGGTGATAAGAGCCACATTGAAAATTACAGACCTGTGGTAATATTGAACAACTTTTCAAAGATTTTCGAAATTGTGCTATATGACATTATATTTAATCATGTTAAACTTTTCATAACTGAAAGCCAACATGGATTCTTTCCAGGGCGTTCAACCATTACCAATTTAGTTACAATTACTCAATTTATTTCGGAAAGTATGGACAATGGAGGACAGGTCGACGTAGTTTATACAGACTTCTCAAAGGCTTTTGACCGGCTTGATCTTGGCATTTTGCTTGAAAAAACTCTCAAACTGTGGAGTTAATGGCAATTTATTAAACCTGCTGAAATCTTACTTAATTGGTCGTCAACTGATATTAAATTATCGTGGTTTTGAGTCGGTCATTATTAATGCTACCTCTGGTGTTCCTCAAGGGTCTGTCCTAGGACCGTTATTGTTTAACATATTTATAAATGACATCACCCGAGGCCTTACCTCGTCCTCTTTGCTTTATGCTGACGATCTGAAAATATACCGATGCATAGACTCTCTCCATGATTGTGTAACTCTTCAGGATGATCTAGATACTTTAAATCGTTGGTGTTTTCGTAATAACTTATATTTGAACACAAAGAAATGTTTTTCTATGTCTTTCACTCGAAAGAAATTACCAGTAAATTTTTTATATAATTTAAACCATAATGATCTTGAAAAATGTTATCGTTTCAAAGATCTTGGTGTAATGTTTGATACTAAACTCAGTTTTGTGGATCATATAAATGAGATCATTGCTTCTTCTTATAGGTGTATGGGTTTCATTATGAGGAATTCTAGAGACCTTTCAAACATTCAAACCCTCAACACTTTATTTAATGCTTTGGTGCGTTCTAAACTGGAATATGGTTCAGTTATCTGGTACCCAACATATGAGATCCACATTAATCATATTGAAAAAATCCAATGACGATTTGTGAAGTTCCTCTGGTTTAAATTAGATGGTATTTATCCACCATTGGGTTTCCCTAATGATGTTCTATTAAGAAGATTCAATATTGTTAGCCTTTCTCGGCGTAGAGAATATGCTACAATCTTGTTTTTATATAAAATCTTGAACAACAGAATTGAATGCCCTTGCACCCTCTCAAGTATAAGGTTCCGTGTGCCATCTCCACACGCTCGCCTAAACCATTCCTTTTTCTACATGCCTGTTCCAAGAACAAACTTGTTGATGTACTCGCCGATATACGTTATGTGCATGAATTATGAAAGGGTCAAACATATAGTTGATATTTTCTGTTGCAGTATGACATCTTTACGTAGGTCATGTTTAACTGTGGATTAGGTCTGTCTCTTTTTATTTTATTTTTCTTTAGCTTGTAGTGTAGTTATTAGAATTATTAAAATGCTGATTCGATAAATACTTATCTATTTGTACTTGTTATATTTGAATGTTCCTATCCTATAATTGGATTGTTCTGTAGGATAGTTGTATTAAATAAATAAATAAATAAATAAACTCTTAATAAAGTATGAGTATCTAGGCCTGTCCAGTCTCGTACGTTCTTCAGCCAGGCATCCTGGACCCCTCCTCCCTTCAATTTTGCCCTCCGTTAACAATCGGAGAAGCGAGTACCTTGGACCCCCTATAGATATGTCAGAAGTTGCGAGTTTTTTGTCTCTTAACAAATGAAAGCAAGTCTCTCCCTCTACCCATTCGCACAGTCCATCTCCAGTCCTGATATATTCTGTCCAGGAGATCTTCAATATTCTGCGCATGACTCACATTTCGAAAGACTCCAAGTGAATCACACAAAAGGTGTGCCTCTGTCAGGTCCAATTTTACAACAGAAAGCAATAATGATTAGTAGGCAATTCCCAGAGATAAATCAGTTTACCGCCAGTTCTGGATGGCTTGACCGCTGGAAAAAACGGTACGGTGTACGTGGTGAAAAACTTTCTACTGATGTCTCATCAATTGAGAAGTTTAAGCAGAACTTTAAAAAGCAAATCGAAGATTGTGGATACATATGTGATCAAATATACAACTGTGACGAAACTGGTCTGAATTAAAAAATGCTTCCATCAAAAACATTGGCATCTCGACAGGAAAAATCAGCTCCTGGGCACAAATGAAGTAAGGAAAGATTAACTATAATGGTATATTTTGATGCATCTGGCAAGCACAAAATCCCACTGATGGTGATTGGCAAGTCTGCACGTCCAAGAGCTTTAAAAGCCCTACCAGTCTATTACAAAAGTCAGAAGAGCGCATAGATGGATGCGACCTTATTTACTAACTGGTTTGAAGAAGAGTTCGTGCCATCTGTGACTAATTTTTGAACAGAAACCGTCTTCCTATTAAAGCAAATTTGTTAATGGATAATGCCCCCTCTCACCATGGAGAAGGACTTCATGTGGGCGAAATTGTTGTAAAATTTTTTTCCTCCAAATGTAACCAGCATAATGCAACCAATGGATCAAGGCATTCTCGAAAACAGTAAAAAAAATTATAGGCGTTTATATCTTGAACATTTGTTAGAATACCCAGAAAAGGAGGATATTATCAATGAGATGAGAAAAGTTACACTGAAAAATGTTATTTACTGGGTAAGTCAAGCTTGGGATTCTGTGCGTACTACTACTATTCAAAAATCTTGGTCGAAAGTTATTGATTTTGAGCACTATAATGACAGTGAAGATGATACTCTATTAAATGAATTAGCTTTGAAATAGAGAAGCCTTGAGGAAATGTCCTGTTCAAATTTTGACAGCGCAGCAAATTAAAAGGTTGCGAAAATGTGACAAGAGAAGATGTTGTTGAATGGATTACAGCAGATGATTTAGAAGAAGAAATTAGTATTGAAGAAATAACGAATGCCTTTCAGGAAACCGAAAAATCAGATGACGATGACGACGACGAAGCGGCGGTGGATGAACAGTCTCCCATTAAGATCTCTCATCAAGAAGGTTTTGCTTCTTTGGAAAAAGCTTTGGTATATCGAACAACAACCAGGGGCAACCCCAGCGGATTTGCTTCTTCTTAATAGATGGAGAAACATTGCAGCGAGAAAAAGAAGATGCAATATGAAACAGAAGCGCATAGATACCTATTTCACTGCTTTATAATGTATGTACCTATTTATAATGTATACTTTGCTGGGCAGAAAGAACAAAATTATAGTGGTGTTGCTTTTATTGTACCTTCGAGACTTGATAACTTAGTTTTGTCTTACTCAGGTGCTACAGAGAGAATAATCACCATAAAACTGGACACTAAACCGGTTAGACTCAATATAATTCAAGTACATGCCCCTACAGCAGCAGCAGATGATAATGTGATAGATGAATTTTATCTAAAACTGCAAGAAACAATGCGAAAAATCCCAACAAGAGAAATTACCTTTGCTTGTAGGAGATCTAAATGCGAAAATTGGGGAAACAAAGAATGATGACCATCTAAGACATGTTATTGGGCTGTATGGAATGGGGAAGAGAAATGTTAGAGGTGAGAAATTGATCAACTTTTGTATACAAAATAAACTGGCTATCACCAATACCCTGTTCAAACATCATATCCGCCGTCTTTATACTTGGAAATCTCCAGGAGATCGATACAGAAATCAAATAGATTATATAATGATAAGCCAAAGGTGGAAATCATCTATACTGGACACGAGAACTTACCCAGGAGCAGACTGTAATTCCAACCATCAACTTCTAGTTACAGTTCTTCGTATTAAATTCAAAGCTTCGCAAAAAAAATATAAAGGTGCAACGAATGAAGATATATCCTCCAGAAAAACAACAATTTACGGAACTAGTAAATAAAAATATCCGAAATATCCAATATAATGAAGATCCTGGAAATAATGAAGAGATGTGGAACAAAGTGAAAACATCGATAAAAGATGCCCACGAAGAAATAGCATCCCGAAGAGTAAGAAAAGGTATTAAAAAATCTTGGATGTCTGCAGAAACATGGCAACTTATAGAGCATAGGAAAAACGTAAAGAAAACTGGACTAAACGATGATCAGCAGATAAAAGAGTACCAAGATTTAAATCGACTTATACAGAAGAACTGTAGACAAGATAAGAATACATATCTCAATAACCAATGTAAAGAAGTACAAGCATATGCAGAGAAAAATCAAGTTAAAGATCTTTTTAAAAAAATTAAAGCGATAGATAAGGATTTCAAACCTCAAACTTGGGCAATCGAGGATAAAAATGGAACACTGCTTACAGAGAAAGAAAGAATAATAGACAGATGGAGAGAATATTGTGAAGATCTTTATTATGATGCACAAGAACAAGACATACACCAACAGATCAATACCACGCAGCAAGAACCTGAAATAATGAGGAGTGAAGTAGAGGATCCTGTTAAGAAACTGAAAAGCAATAAGGCACCTGGCTACGATGACATCACGGGAGATATTCTTAAAGAACTAGATCATGACACAGTGGGGATGATCTATAAAATATGTAATAACATCTGGAAAACTGGAATATGGCCGAAAGATTGGACGACCTCTATAATAATACCACTACATAAGAAAGGCTCTACCCGTAAATGTAGTAATTATCGTACATTATCTCTATTATCACATCCAAGTAAGGTAATGCTACAAATCATAAATAATCGTTTAAGATATTATGTTGACCAACAAATCTCTAGAGAACAAGCGGGATTCGTTAAAGGACGAGGCACAAGAAATCAGATTGTTAACATAAGACAATTGATAGAGAAATGTAGAGAGTATAATGTGTCTATGGTAATGTGCTTCATAGACTATAATAAGGCTTTTGATTTTGTCAACTGGAAAAAGCTTTGGGAGGTACTAGAGCAAATGGGTGTTCCTTATCATCTGATTAAACTGATTAAACACCTTTACTTGGACAGCACTGCAGTGGTGAGAATAGACAATACAATATCCGATCAGTTTCATCCTCGCCGAGGTGTAAGACAGGGCTGTGTTCTGTCTCCTACATTATTTAATGTTTATGGTGAATTTATAATGAGAAATGCGCTGAATGAATGGGATGGTGGAATCCTAATAGGAGGTGAGCGAATAAACAACTTGCGTTACGCTGATGATACCACCATATTTGCAGCGACCGAGGAAGAGATGGCTACACTTTTAAATCGAATAGAGCAAGAAAGTGAGAAACTAGGTCTGACCATAAATAAGGACAAAACGAAGCTGATGATAGTCGATAAGTCTGACCAAATAGTAAAATCCGACTTACTTACTCAATGGCATTGAGAGAGTAACAACCTTTGTATATCTAGGATCATCCGTAAGTAGTATGGGAGGATGCGAGAATGAAATAAAAAGAAGAATATCTCTAGCAAGAAATGCTATGACGAGACTTACTAAGATATGGAAAAGTCCATACATAACTAAAGGAACGAAATTAAATCTCGTACAGACCTTAGTATTTCCAATATTTTCGTATGATGTAGAATCCTGGACACTTAGAGTAAAGGAACGTAAATCTATTGATTCCTTTGAAATGTGGTGTTATAGGAGGATGTTGAGAATATCCTGGACCGCCAGAAGAACTAATCAATCTATACTGAATGAACTAAATGTAACTGTAAGGTTATCATCACTATGCATGAAAAGAATTCTTCAGTATTTTGGACATGTAGCTAGAAGGCCAGGCAATAATGTAGACCGGCTAATAATAATGGGAGAGGTCCAGGGTAAAAGGAGGAGGGGCCGTTCTCCAACAAGATGGTCAGATCAAATAAAACAAGTTATGGATCAACCACTCCATGTATCGTTGCACTTGGCAGAGGATCGAGAGAAATGGAGAGAAATAGTGAACAGAACAGTGAAGTCATTCCATAGAGATCACGACCCTCAAGACTGAGGAAACGAATAGAGAGAGAGAGACCTATTTATATGTTAAAAACGTTAATACATCAGTTTAAAGAACTGGGGTTTATTTTTTGAATGAATAAAAAACAAATCCGGATTATCCGAGTTTTCAGTTATCCGAAGAGGATACCCCCCATGTTACCTCGGATAACCATGGTTCTACTGTATATATTATCCTAGAATCCTAGAATCTTGATAGTCTCCAAATATCAATAACTTCTATATTATTATTCGAAATTGAAATCATACGCAAGCGAAACTTTATTTTCGTTGTGTATTATATACGAATCCATATAAATTTCGTTGTTAAATTTAAAAAAAATAATTAAAATGCCAGAGATTATTTATTAAATCAAAGCCACATTTTATTTAAACTGCAGTTTGGTGACCTTGAGAATAATTAAATATGTAAATTGTTGATAAGAAATATGGTTATTGTATTAAGGAATTATTATAAAGCCTTTAAACCTAATTTTAAGCTGATAAAAATTTTCAAAAAAATTGAATCAATTAAAAAACACTAGACTACTTGGCGCTCGTTTAAAAAAATATATACTCACGAACCAAGACTAACATAAGTGGTTTCGTAGCTCGAGACAGTATCTCTTTCCCTTATTTTTACCTTTCCCTTTAGAATTTTGAAAAAGATATTCAATGAATTGAATTCTCTGTCATTTTACTTCCCTCTTCAAATTCTAAAGTAGCGTATGACGCAGGGAGCAAAATGAATAATTTTTTTTCTGTAACCTACAAAGGACGTCTGTCGAAAAGTGAGCGGTACTCACCCATTTTCGCCCGTTTGTGTGTCTGTCTGTCGGTTTGTCTGTTTTTGGCACAAGATAACTTTCGAACGAAAAGAGATATCAGTTTCAAAAATTTTAACAAGGAGACAAAGTCTACAGTTTTCGAACGATATCGCTTCTATAAATTTTAAAAGGTTTTAATAGTAATAGTTTATCCTGGTTTATTGTTACAAATAAATAAATTTTATGCATAAATATTCATAGTAATATAATGAGTAAAAGGAGTGGCGGAGAAGATTAGAGAGGATTGTCTTGTTGAAGTCTACGCATCCAAAAATAAGGTTATTTTTCATTACTTTCAAGTTTAATCCAGGGAAGGGTTGAAGAAGGTGGGATATTTTAATACTGTATAATTTCAATAGCATTTTCAGATATTTACAGGTTTTCTGGTTGATGTACGGGACAAATCTTAAGCATATAACGAGATTGCTTCCTATAAATGTTGTTATAGGTCTTTTTCGGGGTTTAGGGAGTTGAAGAATCTGAAAATTAAGTTATTTTTTCATTACTTTCCATTTTAATGGGAGAAGGGGTGAAAGACTTGAAGTGTTCAAATACTGAATGCTTTTAATGGTATTATGAAAGTTTTTCTAGGTTTTTGGTTGCGATAACACAGCCCCACAAAAAAAAAGTGGGGTATACTTTTGATGCGATATATCAGATCCGTAGTATTTTTGCCCGCTGATCACGAATCGCCATCACATCTCAATTTTTTTCTAACCTCAAAAAATATTTAAAAATTAGTAAAAATTAAGAAAAATATACTCCTAAAAAATTGATTCAAGCTTTTTCATGAATCCAAAGATGTATTAATATGTATTCGGACACGCTAAGCTAATATTCATCGGTTTGATTGAGCCATACAGTTCTGTTTTCTTTCTAACCTCAATAAATCAGACAGATATGTTATAGTGCTTCTCGAATGCAAAAAACGAATTCAAATTAAAATTCAACCGATCCTTGCAGCCGTCGTCATCCAGCGACCGTAGCTCTTCATGTGTGGGTGACTTGGCTCATGTAGAGTATAATGCTACAAGAAAACGGTCTCACGGTACAAGGACTTTTCATAAGTGCGATAAAAACAGTGATTCATTTTGTTATATTTGCTGTCAACACGTATTGAGTAAAATGGGGTCACCGATAACGGATAAGATTAAAACCTTATATAAGGATTGTTTTAACATTGAAATGCAGCACCAGGATACAGATTGGGTTCCCCACATCATTTGCAGTTCTTGCAAAATAATGTTGTACATCAATAAGAAGGCGATTAAATATTCCAGACCAGCAATATGGAATAGACCATACAGTGAAAATGATTGCTACTTTTGTATGAATGTTGTATCTAGGCATAACTGAAAAAATAAAAGCACTATTACTTATAACGATGTTTCGACAGTAACAAGACCAACTAAACTAATTCCGCCTCCTGAACCACTTGATGCTGATGTTATGGAAACAAATGATTTCACCTTATCAGTTCATGCCGAAAACATTGAGACTGTCAAAAAAGATTCAAACACTGTTACTAATGAATGTTCTAGTGACAACCTATCATATACTAGTGACACAGATAAAGAATTTCTACCATACAACCGTAAACCAGAACCAATACTCGTATCACAGTCAGAACTTAGTGATCTAGTCAGAGATTTAGGCTTATCCAAAGATGGTTCAGAGCATCTTGCTTCCTTTTTAAAGAAAAGACATCTACTTAAGCCAGAAGCTACGATTTCTTATTATAGAAGCAGAGATGAAGAATTTCGAAAATATTTCACAATGGACGAGGAATTGTCACTTTCATATTGTACCGATGTAAAAGGTCTAATGGATGAATTTCAAAATAACTCATACGATCCTGAAGAATGGAGACTGTTCATTGATTCTTCCAAACGGAGCATTAAGGCAGTTTTGCTGCATAATACCAACGTTTACGCTCCCATTCCGATTGCTCATTCCACAGTTATGGAAGAGCAATATGAAAAAATGAAGCAGTTTTTGATAAAAATAAAATATGCTGATCATAACTGGAAAATTTGTGGAGATTTGAAAATTGTAACAATATTGCTTGGCCAACAGTCAGGGTTTACACTTTATCCCTGTTATAAATGTCTGTGGAATAGCAGAGACAGGGAACGTCATTATAAGAAAAAAATTTGGCCAACAAGAGAATCGTTCACTCCTGGTGAAAATAATGTATTGTTTCCACCATTGGTAGATCCAGGAAAAGTTCTTATTCCCCCGCTTCACATTAAGCTTGGACTTATGAAGCAATTCACGAGAGCATTAGATACAAACGGCCCATGTTTCAAATATTTGCATAAAAAATTTCCGAAATTTTCTGAAGCTAAAATTAAGGCAGGCGTATTTGACGGGCCACAAATAAGAAAATTGTTTCAAGATTCATTATTTGTTACTAAAATGAATAAAGTTGAAAAAGCTGCTTGGCTTAGTTTTAAAGAAGTCGCAACAAACTTTTTGGGAAATAATAAAAGTCCTAAGTACAAAGAAATAGTCGAGAAAATGGTAAAAAATTTTCAAACATTAGGTTGCTTAATGAATCTAAAATTACATTTCCTGGACTCCCACATCGATGATTTCCCAGATAATCTTGGTGACTACAGTGAGGAGCAAGGGGAACGTTTTCACCAAGATCTGAAAATCATAGAAAATCGGTATCAAGGACGATGGGATGACCATATGCTAGCGGACTATTGCTGGTCGCTAAAAAGAGAAACAAGTCCTCAAAAGCGTTTGGGCAGAAAGCCTTTGAATAGGTCATTCGCGGAAAAAAGAACAAGATACAGCCAAAAAAAGGAAAGTTAGGCGCGGGTCTAACCTTCGCAATTCTAGGGCTTAAGGGTCTACTATTTGAGAGTATATGGTTTAAAAGTCCTGGTTTTGAGTTTATTGGGTCTCATTTTTAAAGTTACAGGGTTATTGAGGTCTATTTTTTGAGGTTACAGGGTGTGGGAGTCTAAGGTTTCAGGGTTTAGGGTTTAAGAGTATCAGGTTTGAGGATTCCCCAACTGTATACCAAATTTGGTAGGAATCGGTTGGTTTTCAAAAATTTTGTCCGCCATCTTGGATCCGCCATTTTGAATTTTGCAAGTCCGACCTCAGATTCATGATCAGCAACCCAAAAAACCCCAGTGTACCAAATTTGGTAAGAATCGGTTGAATTTTAATTTGAATTCGTTTTTGCATTCGAGAAGCACTATATCTGTCTGATTTATTGAGGTTAGAAAGAAAACAGAACTGTATAGCTTAATCCAACCGATGAATATTAGTTTAGCGTGTCCGAATACATATTAATACATCTTTGGATTCATGAAAAAGCTTGAATCAATTTTTTAGGAGTATATTTTTCTTAATTTTTACTAATTTTTACCTATTTTTTGAGGTTAGAAAAAAATTGAGATGTGATGGCGATATTCTGACGTCAGATTCGTGATCAGCGGGCAAAAATACTACGAATCTGATATATCGCATCAAAAGTAAACCCTACTTTTTTTTTTGTGGGGCTGTGTAATGAACAAATTTTAACCATAATTATCTATTTACTATACAGTCAGTCCAAAAAGTCTCCATATACCACCTGCTTTCTATACTATTTTTCTGTTATGTTTAACTAATTAATTGGAACTATGAGAAAACATGTTTAAGACAATAAACTAATGAGACTGATGTGATAAAACAATTTATTTATGTTTTTAGTCAGCTGTAGTGTGATCTTCCTCAAGGTAGTTGTCTTCTATTTGCACATACTTATCCCAACGCGCCTGCCACTGCTGGTAACTTCTCTGGAATTCTTCGTCTGGAATATTGTCTAAAACTTTTGCCTCAACATTTTGGACATCCTTTGTTGTTTGAAAATTGTGTCCCTTGATTGCCAATTTTACTTTTGGGAATAAAAAAAGTCACACGGGGCGAGATCCGGTGAATAATGTGGCTGTGGTAGTACTGAAATGCATTTTGAGGTTGCTGTACAGACAATGCAGAACGACGTGGTGCATTATTGTGACGAAGAATTCACGTATCAGCAATGTTTGAACGGACACGGAGGACTCGTTTTCGAAGTCTTTCTAGAATTTCTTTGTAGGAATATTAATTAACTGTTTGTCCAGAAGGAACCTACTCTTTATGAGCAATGCCTTTGGAATCGAAAAAGCACACAAGCATGCATTTGCCTTTTGACTTCTACATGAGAGCTTTTTCTGGCCTGGGTGGTCACTTCGAACACCACAGCGAACTTTGACGTTTTGTCTCTGGATCATACTGGAAGAACCAACTCTCAACACCAGTGATAACACAATTCAGTAACTGTGGCTTTAACACAAAAAGAAATGGCGTATCATTACGCAATTGTTCGCGATTCCATTTCCGTGACGAGAGAGAAATACACGTGTTCACTTATTACACCACTACTGAAGACTGAGAGGTTGCACGGATGTGCCGCATGGACTATTACTGGCGTGAGGATCCAGGTCAAAGATGGTGTGTCTATGAAGGCTGCAGGATTACCACGATTTGCTAAAAAAATTAGTCTCATTATTTTATTGTCGCACCTCGTATTTTAAAACTATATGTTTACCGATTTTTTTTTCTATGTTAATCTCGCTTTCTGTCAGAGTTCTTTAGTAACTGAGCCTTACTAGTTGAATAAATTAATATCGTAATAAAGTTTCTTACCATTTTCCTCCGAGATTAATTTTGACCAGTTTTCAGCCTCGTGAGTAAAATTACGTAACAAACCAGGTGGGTATGATGGACGAAAAAATCTTTTTATTTTTTTGTTCACTACGAGGCTGGTTTGAAAAGTCCGTGAAAAAATAAAAACTACTTATGTGTTTGGGGTAAACCTTTTTTATTTTTCGACATAGTCTCCTTTTAGGCTTATACACTTCGTCCAACGATGTTCTAGTTTGTTGATCCCTTCCGAATAATAGGATTTGTTCAAGTCTGCAAAATATCCATTAGTGTCTGCAATCACCTCCTCGTTTGAATAAAATCTTTGTCCCGCCAGCCATTTCTTCAAATTGGGGAACAAATAGTAGTCCGAGGGAGCCAAGTATGGAGAATAGGGGGGATGTGAAACGAGTTGGAATCCTATTTCCATTAATTTTGCGACCACAACTGCTGAGGTGTGTGCTGGTGCGTTGTCGTGATGGAAAAGGACTTTCTTGTGGGCCAATCGCGGGCGTTTTTCTTGCAGCTCGGTTTTCAAACGGTCCAATAACGATGAATAATATTCACCTGTAATAGTTTTACCCTTTTCCAGATAGTCGATGAGGATTATCCCTTGCGAATCCCAAAAGACAGTCGCCATAACCTTTCCGGCCGAAGGAACTGTCTTCGCCTTTTTTGGTGCAGATTCCCCTTGGTAACCCATTGTTTAGATTGTTGTTTGGTCTCAGGAGTATAGTAATGTATCCATGTTTCATCCACAGTGACGAAACGACGCTTAAAGTCCTCCGGATTCTTCTGGAACAGCTGTAAACCATCCTTGCAACACTTCACACGATTCCGTTTTTGGTCAAGCGTAAGCAATCGCGGCACCCATCTTGCGGATAGCTTTCTCATGTCCAAATGTTTATGCAAAATATTATGTACCCGTTCAGTCGAGATGTCCACAGCACTAGCAATCTCACGCACCTTAACTCTTCTGTCATCCATCACCATATCATGGATTTGATCAATGATATCTGGAGTCGTAACCTCCACAGGTCGTCCAGAACGTTCAGCGTCACTTGTGCCCATATGGCCAGTCCGAAAATTTTGAAACCACTTATAAACTGTTCTAATCGAAGGTGCAGAGTCACCATAATGTTTATCAAGCTTCTCTTTAGTCTCCTGAGGCGTTTTGCCTTTCATAAAGTAATGTTTAATCACCACACGAAATTCTTTTTCGTCCATTTCTTGAAAATTACTCAACTTCCTTGATTCACACGAATGCCAAACACAAATAAATAGACCAATATGGCTGAAACTTGGTGTGCGTTCATTTAAGAGATGCTACTAACTAAACATGACCTCGATACGCGCCGGTGGTGTCATCTCTCGGACTTTGCACGGACTTTTCAAACCAGCCTCGTATGTTTTACACTGTATATTAGCCTAAGGTTTACAAAAGATCCAATAAAACACTGAAAATATTTGTCTGTTTTCCGAAAATAACAAAAGCAAACAAATAATACATTTTAATTATTTACTCAAAACGATCCCGAAAGATTGAATTTTCCCTTGTTATCAGCATCTTTCTTTGTTCGTACATTAGGAATTATTTAATTTGAAATATGTTCAAAACCTTTTCAAATATGTATACACAAACGCCGTACATTTTATTTTCGGGGAAAATTGAATGGGAGTTGGGACTAAAAAGAGTCTTTGTGTTTATGAGAAATAACTTTAACTTGCTGTTAAAAGAAATATTATATTCGGGCTGGCCTCGAGAGACCTTATAAATTGCATCAACTTCCGTTTTGGTGGGAGATTCCCAATGGAATACTCAAGTTTCATTGGCTGTGACAATTCGCCAAATGATCTTGACAATTTTTTTTTTTCAGTTTCTGCTCGGGTGTAAAAAGTCTGAGGATACATAGCGTAGAAACTTTTTCGGATATTTCAATTACATTAGCAAGCCCTGGGAGCTATTACGCCTAGAGCAGATATGATCTATTTGTAAATCCCTATTATTTCTCGTATCCAGATAAGTTCTTTCAAAACTTGGCCGCTGTTGCAACGTCTTTAAACCAAAAATAACCTATTTTTATTTTCCTTGCTGAAGAAAAGTACTGCATTCGTGAAGAAATCACATTGCGAGATTTTTGCTTTCCTTCCGGTTTTAGGATTCCTAGGTCACGAAAGACATAGTCACTCATTTCTGTCTGCCTGTCTGTCGGTCTTTCAGTCTGATGGCACTCTTGAACCAGATGAGATATCAATTTCAAACTTGGTATATATATATATATATATATATATATATATATATATATATATATATATATATATATATATATATATATATATATATACTAGCCGGGCCCGCGGCTCCGCTCGCGTGGACTTGATTCACTACTATCGTCACTGCTTATTCCTTATGTTACCCACCGTAATAAAATATCTCCCATTATTTCTCCTTATCTCCCAATATTTCTCCTTATTTACCATTATCTCTACATAATTTCCATCATCTAGGCTTATCTCTGCTCATCTCCCATTATTTCTCCTTATCTCCCATTATTTCTCCTTATCTCCCATTATCTCACCTTATTTCCCATTATCTAGGCTTATCTCGACTTATCTCCCATTATTTCTCCTTATCTCCCATTATTTCTCCTTATCTCCAATTATCTCACCATAACTCCCATTATTTAGACTTATCTCTGCTTATCTCCCATTATCTCTCCTTATCTCCCATTATTTATACTTATCTCCCATTATCTCACCTTATCTCCCATTATCGAGGCTTATCTCGACTTATCTCCCATTATTTCTCCTTATCTCCAATTATCTCACCTTATCTCCCATTATCTAGGCTTATATCGAATTATATAGAACATATGTATAAATTTATAAAAACACGTAAATCGGATAAGTGGTTCTCGAGTGATAAGCGCACTAACGGACAGACAGACAGACAGAGAGACGTTGCATTTTATATATATTGTATTCTTTGCTACATGATATTGTTCCATATTTAATGCTTTAGGGAGTGTATTGCAAGAGAACGCGCTAGCGGCAAACTTTTCTCCGACTGAATTCACTATTATCGTCACTGCTTATTCCTTATGTCACCTAATAAAATGTAGCCTATAACCTGGCCAGAGAACATACGTATGGTTAAAAAAAGCACGTAAATCGGATAAGTAGTTCTGCAGTGATAAGCACACTAACGGACGGACAGAGAGACATTGCATTTTATATATATTATAGATATTCTCTGCTACATAATATTGTTCCATATTTAATGGTTTGGACTGTGTATTGCAAGAGAATGCGCTAGCGGCAAACTTTGTCGACTTCATTTACTAACTAACTAACGGACAGACAGACAGACAGAATACGTTGCATTTTATATATATTATAGATGTAATAAAATATATACCTATAACCTGGTCAGAGAACATATGTATGAATTTAAAAAATCACATAAATCGGATAAGTGGTTCTCGAGGGATAAGCGCATTAACGGACAGACAGACAGACAGACAGACAAACATTGCATTTTATATATATTATAGATATAAATTAATTTTATTATTATATAACCTGGCCAAAGAATATATGCATGAATTTAAAAAAAAGACAGGTAAATCTGATAAGTGGTTCCTGCGTGATAAACGCACTAATGGACAGACAGACAGACAGAGAGACATTGCATTTTATATATATTATAGATTATACATATACAGATACATAATATTGTTCCATATTTAATGGTTTAGGCTGTGTATTGCAAAGGCACGCGCTAACGGCAAACTTATTTGCGACATCATTCACTATTTTACGTCACTGCTCATTCTTTATGCTACCTACGTAAATCGGATAAGTAGTTTTTCAGTGATAGGCGCACTAACGGACAGACAGACAGACAGACAGATAGAGAGACAGACAGAGAGACGTTGCATTTTATATATATTATAGATGTAATAAAATATATATCTAAAACCTGGTCAGAGAACATATGTACGAATTTAAACAATCACGTAAATCGGATAAGTGGTTCTCGAGGGATAAACGCACTAACGGACAGACAGAGAGAGGTTGCAATTTGTTTATATTATAGGTATAGATTATTATTATTATTATATAACCTGGCCAAAGAATATATGTATGAATTTAAAAAAAGACGTAAATCGGATAAGTGGTTCTCGCGTGATAAACGCACCAGTGGACAGACAGACAGACAGAGAGACATTGCATTTTATATATATTATAGATTCTAGATATTCTCTACTACATAATATTGTTCCATATTTAATGGTTTAGACTGTGTATTGCAAGGGAACGCGCTAGCGATAAACTTTTTTCCGACTTCATTCACTATTATCGTCACTGCTCATTCCTTATGCTACCTATCGTAATAAAATATAGCCTATAACCTGGCCAGAGAACATATGTATGTTTTAAAAAAAAAAGTACGTAAATTGGATAAGTGGTTCTCCAGTGATAAGGTCACTAACGGACAGACAGACAGACAGACAGAGAGACGTTGCATTTTATATATATTATAGATATATATATATATATATATATATATATATATATATATAATATATATATATATATATATATATATATATATATATGTAGAAGTGGTTTTTCGGGTATCCCATGTTAGCTTAAAGTCCCTTGATGGACGGTTTCGCTGACGTTTCGATGAAATCTCATTCATCTTTTTCAGAGCGTTGATCACTGGTCGGTGTCTTGGTCTGTTGGATGCCGAGACTGGCTCCGAAGGCCCCGGTTTTATGTGCTGGGGGCGTTGCTCTATTGGTCGCACGGTTCTGGCCAATAGAGGCTCGGCTTTGATTATGCGTTTTAGGTCCTGTGGTTCTTTGTAATGTTTGTGTTGGTGAAGTCACATATGGTTGAATTATTGTTTCTCTTATTTTGACTTGGTATTGGGATAGAATATGTTTCCAAGAGTTTGGTAAACATTGGCTATCATCCCGATTATTTAAGTTGTTTGGGCCTCTTTTCTATTTCTATGGCTTCTTTGATTACCCTAATGGATAGGTTATCACTTTTTTGTAGGGTTCTGGTTTTGTCAAAATCGATTTTATGGTCGGTATTGTGTGCATATTGTGCTAGAGAAGAGGTGGTGGATTTTTGTTTTACGGCGTTTTTTGTGCTCGTCTCTTCTGGCGCTGATTTTCCTGTTTGTTTGGTCTATGTATGAAAGGCCGCAGCCCTGACACGGAATTTCATATACACCTTGGTCTTCTAAGGCTATAATGTTTTTTGGTGATTGTAGAATATCTTTCATGTTTTTGATTGGTTGTGTAAATGGTCTCAATTTGGTGTTTTCCTAGAAATCTTTCTATTTTTTCTGTGATGCCTTTTATATATGGGAGAAATGCTTTTACAGTATACGTCTTTCTTTCCGGTTTGTGTTGTTTATTTAGGGCCCGCCGGATCGTGTTTTGATTGTATCCATTTGAAAGTAAAACGTTCCGAAGCAACCAACCAAGCTTGGTTTCTTGTTCTAAATGTCCTTTGTTTGTTAGGGTTTGTGACCGGTGAGCTAAGGATTTGGCAACGGAGAAGAGTTGGGCTGGGTGGTGATGTGAGCTGGCATCACAGACAAAATAGGAAGACTTTTAGGAAAACACCAAATTGAGACCATTTACACAACGAATCAAAAAATTAAAGATATTCCACTGAAACTTGTAAACTAATCCTCGAAATTCATGAAATTTTTATACTTATCGTTTGAAAGTTGGTACTTCTTAAAAATCATATGTATTTTTTGAAAAAGGAGACATCTATGTACCAGATCAAAAATTTTTCAGCCCACGTGTTCTATATATATATATATATATATATATATATATATATATATATATATATATATATATATATATTCTATATATATATATATATATATATATATATATATATATATATATATATATATATGTATATATATATATATATATATATATATATATATATATATATATATATATATATATATAAGAGTTATTAATTTCACGGCTGTGTATTTAAACAAAAATTGTGAATTTCGCAGGGTTGCAGCCAGATTATAAAGTATTTTCTAGGGCATTCACAAAAAATAATACTCTTTTTACTTTGTGAAAGCTTTCGGATATATTCAATCCTTCTTCAGTCACTCTACAAAATGGGACGGTGGTCATTAAAAAAGCTTTAAAAAACAAAAATTATTAAAAAACTTACTGTAAGTGAGGTTACAAACATAAACTAGGCTCTTCCAACATTCTTTCTTTCTCCAAAAAAAAACCTTTTTTGTCTCTTTCACCACACAGTGTACATGTAAACAATAAAAACATTCAAAAGGAAAAACAGTCATTAATTAAAATTTTCAAAATTTAACACCATTATACATGTATATAGTCGGGACGCACAGAGAGCGGTATAGCACTGCCAGTTGTGGTAAATATGCACTTTTTTTGAAGATGTTTATTAGATTTAGGAATATCTCTCTAGAAGAAGATAGAGGATATACGGTTTCTTTTAAAAGATGTCCATCTTTTTATTTTCGAAAAACATATATGAAAAGATTGAAATTAATTACACACACAGTGAGAAGAAGAAGAAAAGAGAAAAAAAAGGGAAATGTAAAAAAGGGAAGAAAAAAGGAAAAGAAGAAAAAAGGGGAAATATATTTTATGCTAAGTTTGGGGTAGCTGAAGGCATCTCACTTTCTCCTTATTACTAATCTGAAGTAGGTTGGAGTAAATTACGTTTAAATGTTGGACATCTGATTTTTTGTTCATGCAATTTTTTTGGTTATTGATGTAAACCATTTCAAGAAGTAGTTTTTTTCAAAATCTATTATTTTTACGTTTTCAAAATTAGGCAAGTGGCCGGTATTATTTGTGTGTTGAGACAGGGCACAAGCATCTGGTCTCAGTCTGATATCACTTTTATGTGATGCCAGTCTATCCTTTAAGCACCTGGAAGTCTGTCCTATATATTTTTTATCACAGTTATGGCAACTAATTTGATACACCAAGTTAGATTTGTTAATGTTGTTTGTTTTATTTTTTAAACGGGTAAAAAGTGTTGTCGTGGTTTTTAATGTTTTGTTGGCTACAATCAGGTCCTTGCCTTGAAATATATTTGCAAGTTTGGGGGTTAAGTCTCTTATATAAGGAAAAGATACATAATGCTTTCTTGGGTTAGAATTGGCTGTTCGGTTTTGATCAGTGTTATCAGTTATAACTCTTTCACTTGTAGAGAAAAGAAGTTTGTTTAAAAGATGTTTCGGATAGGAGTTGTCTAAAAGTAAGTTATAGACCCTTCTTAAGTTGTTGACTCTTAATGTGAGGTGGCTTATAGAGGTCACTCGGTTTTTTAAACATAGAATTAAGTTTATTTTCATTCTTTCTGGGTGGTATGAGAAGTAATTAAGATACCTACCAGAACTACTCGGTTTAATGTACCAGTCTAGAATGATTTTATTGTTTTCTTCGCATCTGATAAGTTTAGTATCTAGAAATGGCACGCTATTGTTGTTTTCTGTTTCCATTGTGAACTGAATATATTTGTTATAATTGTTAAAGACTCTAAGTATTTCTTCTTCGCCATTAAGTGGTATTGCACATATCAAATCATCAACATACTTTTTTACAAATGGTAATTTATAAGATAATTTTGGAATACATTCTTGTAGTAAATCATCTAACACGTATTGTGCCAGAATGGGAGAAATTTTTGAGCACATTGGAGTACCAAATGTTTGTTTATAGAACTGATTGTTCTTCGCTTACACATTACATTACATTTTGTAGAGTGACTGAAGAAGGATTGAATATATCCGAAAGCTTTCACTAAGTAAAAAGAGTATTATTTTTTGTGAATGCCCTAGAAAATACTTTATAATCTGGCTGCAACCCTGCGAAACTCACAATTTTTGTATATATATATATATATATATATATATATATATATATATATATATATATATATATATATATATATACATATATATATACATATATATATATATATATATATATATATATATATATATATATATATTTATATATATATATATATATATATATATATATATATATATATATATATAAAGGGTGATTCATTTAGTGGTACTTTTTGTACTGGGGATTTAATTGCAGATTGCGCATGCGTCGTGTCAACTGAAGTGGCATTCCTGTTCAGTAGTGTTTGACAATTCATAATGGAAAGATTTAGCCCGGCACAGCGTCTACAAATTGTTCAACTTTATTACGAAAATGGGCGTTCTACGAGGAATGTGTATCGGGCGCTTAGAGCAACTTATGGTCCACATAATCGGCCTACCGAACGCACAATTCGCTCTACCATCAATAAGTTTGAGACCCAAGTTTCATTATTGGATAATGCTCGACCGAATAGACCACATCCAGCACGTAGTGAAGAAAATATAGGGGCGGTAGCGGAGAGTGTACGCGAAGACCGTGAAGTGTCGATTCGTCGCCGTTCTCAACAGCTTGGCCTGTCATATTCAACAACTTGGCGTATTTTACGTAAGGATCTTTCTTTAAAAGCATACAAAATTCAACTAGTGCAACAACTGAAGCCGACCGACCTTCCGAATCGTTTCCGTTTTAGTCGTTGGGCTCTTGACAAGCTTGCAGAAGATCCACTGTTTTCGAGAAAAATTTTGTTCACCGATGAGGCCCATTTTTGGCTTAATGGGTTCGTGAATAAACAAAATGCCCGTATTTGGGGTGATGAACAACCTGAAGAGGTTCAAGAGCTGCCATTAAATCCAGAAAAAACAACTGTTTGGTGTGGTTTATGGGCCGGTGGAATAATCGGTCCATATTTCTTCAAAACAGAGGCCGGCCGGAATGTTACTGTGAATGGTGACCGTTATCGTGTCATGATAACAGACTATTTGATGCCAGAAATTGAAGCCCGTGGTCTCGACGAAATTTGGTTCCAACAACAACAACAAGATGGCGCCACTTGCCATACAGCCCGTGAAACCATGGCTTTACTGCGAGAGCAATTCGGCGAACAGATCATTTCAGGCTTTGGACCAGTGAATTGGCCGGCTAGATCATGTGACATCACACCTCTTGACTTTTTCCTTTGGGGCTATGTAAAGTCCAAAGTCTACATGGATAAGCCAGCTACAATTGAGGCATTGGAGGCCAATATTACTCAAGTCATTGGCCAAATACCACTCGAAATACTCACACGCGTCATTGAAAATTGGAACTTCAGAATGGATGTTGTTAACCGTAGTCGCGGACAACATTTGAAAGAAATTATCTTTAAGAAATAATTGTAAAGAATGGTTCTTTTATATGATAATAAAGATTATAAAATAAAATTGTTTTTATTCATTTTTTTTTATTTAAAAAAAAGTACCTCTAAATGAATCACCCTTTATATATATATATATATATATATATATATATATATATATATATATATATATAAATATACATATACATATATATATATAAATATATATATATATATATATATATATATATATACATATACATATACATATATATATATATATATATATATATATATATATATATATATATATATATATATATATATATATATATATATATATATATATATATATATATATATATATATATATGTATTCTAGTATAGCGTAAATATCTTTACCTATTTTTATCACAAATTTTGACCAAAGCTACTGACTCTGAAACATCGTCGACACAAGTTAGTTAGTTCGGTCCATATGCAATTAACTTTTAATCATCTCGGTATTCATCAGGGCCCATTTTACCCTTCCCTTGACACCTACGTTTATTTATATTCCATGAAGGGGTAAGTTTCTAAAGGTGACGTCCGAGGGCCTTAATTTGGTCCACATACATGTAATAATTATATTTTTGGTATACTGCGAAGGGTCCCTAAAAGCATATTTAACAAGCTCTAATTAGATTCTCTCTTTTTCCACATACAACACGACTCTATTAACTTACATCAAACCTCCAACTTTTCTAGAGTTTTTATTTTTTATTTCATGTCAGATTTTAGTAAATTGGCCGAGTAGAAACCGAATAAATACTCTTTTAACAGCATTTTTAATCGCCCGCTCCAAAACCAGTGACAAACAACAAAAAAGACTTTCAGGCAATTTTCGATCGTATCAAATTTCCGCATTTAACTTCTTAATATCGTGACAAACGGCCTTTAGCACCCCAGGCTAATATATTTTTAAAACCCGTTTATCCGGAATCCCAATTTCGCTCAAAAATTAGATGTTTGTATTTCTGGAATGCAATGGGTGTATAACACGCCATAAGGCTATACACGCCATTGTAAACAGCCCTAAATTTTTTCAGAGATAGAGATCGAACAATAACGTACTTCTTGAAACTAAAAAGAAACTTGAATAGTAGGTTTATCCGACGGTGTAGCTACAAGTTACTAACGTTTTTAAAATGATTTTCAGTTTCACTAAAATCGGCGTTTTTTCCTTTCTAGTCTTTTTGTCACAGTACCTTTAGGATAATTTTCATAATTACGAAAGGATAACATAAAAATAATTACCCAATTTTCCCAATAGCAACATAACTATTAGAGACCGGATTATATGCAACATAAAAATCTTGAAATATGCATGCAAATATGCATGAAAAATGCTTAAAATATGCATGAAAAGGGTCAAAAAACGCAATATTAAATAGTAATAAAAGTAGTAATTTTTAGTTTTTTATTTCAAAATCAGCATAAAATTAACAAGTTATCGACGATGTTTAAATTTAATTAACAATTATTTAACATTTGTATTCTTGTACATGTAAACAATAAGGTATTGTTCCAGATGTTGGGTAGTAAGATTGTGTCTTCGATTACTTAAAATATTTTTAGTGGAAAAAGACCGTTCCACATCCACTGAGGTAACTGGGCAGTATTTGAATTTGGATGCTATGTTAGCACTTATTGTTTCTGGCAAAAGTTCACCCGTCCCATTAATAAAACTATCAATTTGACACAAAGGTTCAAAGCCTGGGTTATTGTACAAAACTAATTACTTCAGAAGAATTTTCTTGGAAATGTGTTACATAAAAACTTGCAAAAATAATCTCAATCACAAAAGAGACATAGAAGGACTGAGCTCTATTTACACCTATTTACTAACACAAAATCACACCAAGCTACTAAAAAAGAACGATTTTTATGAAAAAATTAATTTCCAGTAAAGTTGACGTTTTTCTTCTTTATTATTCCTGCTCTTTTTATATTCCTAATTACGTGTGTTTCTTGTTATAAAATTAAAAAATACAAATTAAATATTATAAATAATAAATAATTTTCCAACGATGGCATTCTCTTTTAAATATTTCAAATTACTTTATGAGTCCTTTTGCTATAAAATTAAAGAATAAATATAACAAATAATAAATAATTTGTCTAATAGTGAAATTCCCCAAAATTTACTGCATCTCTAACTTTAATGTCTTTTGGGTTTTTTGTCGACATGCTGACGACATAGACTACCAACAGTATCCGGTTCAGACTCAAATATACTAAAAAAGTTACTAAATTTCGATGTCAAAAAAATTTAAAATGGAGTACCATTTCAACATCATGATCTTTCTTACAGTTGTTTTCTGTCTCAAAAAAGTGTTTTAAATAATTTTATTAACAACGTTTTATTTGTGATAGCTGTGTAATTTTCTAAGTGTCCTTTTTTTCATGTTTTTTGTGATCATACCTATTACCTGGCCAACAAAAATGCAAATTTTATTGTTTTCATCAGCGATGAATTAACTGCTAAATTTTTGTAAGTAATTTCTCATACAACCTTATAAACTTATAAATCACATTTCATAACGAACGTCTTTACTTTACTTTTCTGTACCTTGTTTGCATTTTTAGTATCCAGAAGAAGCTACCATGAGGCAGCGAAAGCTTGCTAACAAAAATAAAAAACAGATACTAGAGCCTATAGATCTTTGATTGCTCATCTCTTCGCCTCATAAGGGCGTTTCCCGTTTACGATTGTTATATTTATATATATATATATATATATATATATATATATATATATATATATATATATATATATATATATATATACAGGATTACAGGGCAAGTCGTCCTAGATAATTAAGGACGTTATAGTTTAGGTCGTTTCTGACCGATTTGACTATATGACACGATGTCCTAAACTTAACCGTTTTCGAGATATTGAAGTTTAAAGATTTTCTAAAAAAAACATGTTTTTTTGCTTTTATATCGATTTTTTTATTAGAGGTTCTCGAGTGCGATTTTTTGGTTATTTTTAGTTAGTCTGTATGTCAAGTATCAAAAATCTTCAAAAAAATTTGAACTAGTTACTAACAGTTTCAAATGGCGGCTTGTTAATGTTTCTAAATTACGAATTTTTACCAAGTGTTTCCTACTTTAAATCAATAAAGAGAAAAACAAATGTATAGAAGTTATTCTGTAGATTATTTTAAAAACTTTTAGGTCTTTTTAGCTATCAAAAAAGGTATAATACTAGGAGTTTAATAGGAAAACTGTACACAGAATGACACCTAAAGCAGGCTCGGGTAGCAAAAGGTAAATTTTTAGTTCTAGGTGAAAATAAGAAAAATACACAAATAAAACAAAAAACCTTGCAATTTAATATTTTTTATTAATTATAATTCATGTTCTATATGGTCGCCCATACACACAAATTCTCATTCTTTTTCTTAAATTACTTTTCACAACGCTGGTTGTGAGGTGCCGCCTCATTTCGTCAGCCGCATCAATTATTTTTTGTCTTAGGACATACACGTTTTCGATAGGAGTCATCTGGTCGTATACGAGACTTTTCATGTGAGCTCACACATAAAAATCCATCGGTGTTAGGTCTGGGCTTCTCGCCGGCCAAGGTATGGGTCCGCCTCTTCCAATCCATTTGTTGGGATAATTGTCATTGTGCCATGCACGAACACTTCCTCTGTAGTGAGCTGGGCAGCCATCCTGTTGAAAGTACATGTTTTGTCTCAAACCAATAGGTAGGTCTTCCATCAAATTAGGTAAATCGTTCCGCAAAAAATTGTCGTATTCCTCGCCATTCAAATTATCTGGCAGGAAGAATGGCCCAACCAAATAATTTGAAATTATACCCATCCACACATTTAAGCTGAATCTTGTTTGTGACCCTTTCGTTCTTTTTTTGTTTGGGTTGCCTTCCTCTTTAGAAGCCCAATAGTGGGCATTGTGGTAGTTTGTAAGACCGTCTTTGTCGAATTTCGACTCGTCAGTCCATAGTATTTTCTTAAAAAAAGATGCATCTTCGACATCGGTATTGAGCATAAATCTGCAGATCGTCGCAACGGATCCTCTTCTTCAATGACTTGCACGGACGTATAGTGGTAAGGGTGTTGCCCAACAGTATGCATTACAAACCATACCTTCCACTGCGAAATACCAAGCTGTTGTGCGACAACATTTGTAGATGTGGTTGGGTCCACCGTCTTTGTACGGAACCAGTTTCTCGTAGTCTTCGATAAGTTCCATCAAATACGCTAACATTAGGTACACGACGAGTAGGATATCGCAGTATGTATTCATCACGTGCACGCGACGACACTCCTTCGCAAAATCGTAACACATTAGGATGTCAGCATATTCCTCGTTGGTATACGTTGCCATATTCACAAGCAGAGATCAAAATCCAGTTACGAGCCAATTCACACAGTCAGAAGATGAAACACAGATATTTTTGAAAAGCACGGTATAGCACATCTACCACGGACGAATCGTAAGAGCAGACTAAAAATCATTCAATAATGTTTAGTGAACAGAAAATGTCACTCGCACAGAGAGTACTCCGACCGGAAAAAATGCTTACCCAACCCTTTTTTATTGTTTGAAGGTGCAGGTAGTAAACCGGTAATTGGTAGTATCTAAATTCTATTATTATGTTACTCTATATTTGGGCCTATTGAAATCTCATTTTCTTAGAATTTTCAATAGATCCAGTAGATTATTATACCGTTTTAGATAGCTAAAAAGGCGTAAAAGTTTTTAAAATAATTTGCAGAATAACTTCCATACATTTTTTTTTTCTTTATTGATTTAAAGTAGGAAACACTTGGTAAAAATTCGTAATTTAGAAACATTAACAAGCCGCCATTTGAAACTGTTAGTAACTAATTCAAATTTTTTTTGATGATTTTTGATACTTGATATACAGACTAACTAGAAATAACCAAAAAAATCGCACTCGAGGACCTCTAATAAAAAAAAAAAATCGATATAAAAGCAAAAAAAAACAGAAAATCTTTAAACTTCAGTATCTCGAAAACGGTCATGTCATAGAGTCAAATCGGTCAGAAATGACCTAAACTATAACCTTAATTATCTAGGACGACTTTCCCTGTAACCCTGTATATATATCTACGAACAGGTGGATGTGTTCGTGCTTAATTGGTTGGACACAAGCCAGGCTTTTTTAGAAGAATTGATTAAAAAAATAACAATTCGCTGGAGAAAGTACACTACTTCAGAGTTGATAACAAAATGGTAAGCGGTTGCAGCTGAATGGGGTAGTTGATATAACAAATTTTGGAAATTTTAAAAAACCTTACCACTTTCAGAGGTCACGTATTGTTGCTTTGCCTGAAAGCTATAATTTTTACCGACCGTAACGCTAAATTGAAACCTACGATATCACCCAAATGTTCTTTTGTTTTATCTCGAACCAATTATTTTAATGACTGTTATTAATAAAATTGGGTATCTCTGGTAATAAGTTCGCTTACGGCTCACGATGTATTTCCAGTAGCGCCTTCTATAAACTGGTTTAGAAATGATCGATATGTAACGATACGTTGATGTATCGATATTTTTGTTTTCAATATGCGATATGGTCATATCGACACATTTCGTTTACATCATGCCGCAACGAAATCTCCTCTCTATCCAACATTAAAGTACGAGGGTCGTTTCAAAAGTTCTCGGCCTGACACAGATATGGCGCCAAGACGACCAAATTATTACAATTTGTTAAGTATTATCTACCAGATGGCGTGCGGTAAAGTTTCAGACACGTGCGTTTAGTTGTCTTTTGTAGCGATCGTGTAAACAAACAAGTTTTAATATTTTCTAAAAAAATGGATAAAATTGAAGTGTGAGCTTTTATAAAATACTTTGTTTTAAAAGGCCTAACTCCTACTCCTGTCGTTTTCGACGATTAAAAAGTAGGTTGCTGAACTTAAACGGGGTCATAAATTCATTCAAGACGATAGATGCTCAAGACGCCCGAAAACCTCTACGACCGACGAAATTGTGATAAAAATTCACTACAGCGTACTAAATGATTGCTGACTGAAAGTCTGCTCAATGGGTGCCACGTTTGTTAACAATCTACCAAACGCATTCGAACGAACATGAGAGTGTATAGACTTCTTTAGACATAATTCTAGAGAATTTCTTCGGCCTTTCATAATGGCAAATGAAACATGGATTCATCGTTACACGCCTGCGATGAAGGAGCAGTCGGCACAGTGGATGGTAGCAGGTGGAAGTGTGCCCCAGGAATCAAAACGGTTCTATTTGCAGAAAAAGGCATGGCTCCGGTTTTTTGGAACTCGGATGGTGTTGTGCTCATAGACTACCTAGAAAAAGGTAGAACCATCACTGAAGAGTATTATACTTCACTACTCCAATAGCAAATTGCTTTAATGCATATTTTAAAAATATTGCTAAAAAATTGAACGAGGCATTATCCAATGTTAAACCCAGCTGTTCACTGCCCTACTGTGAGGAGCTTCATACCATGTTCCTGACACTAATAAATCAGCAGGATGTGGTGGATGTTATAAATAACCTAAAATATTCTAATTCCGTTGGAGTTGAAGTTCATATTAAAATGCTAAAACTGATACTATCCGAAGATGTGTTTCCTGAGGCGTTGAAAATTGCAAAAATTATTCCGGTATATAAAAAGGGTAAAAAAATCGTATTGAAAATTACCGGCCTATTGCGCTGCTCTCTATATTATCAAAAATTACGGAAGGAATAATGGTTAATAAGATATTAGCATTTGTAATAAAGTACGGCATCTTGCGAATTTATTAATAAAGTTTACACAAATCTAGATCTGAAAATGAAAACATTAGACATATTTATGGACTTAAGTAAGGCGTTTGACCTTGTAAATCACGATCTTCTGCTGGATAAGTTGAATGCGTATGGATTGAGGGGAAAAATTAATGAACTACTTAGGAGTTAGTAAACTGGGAGAACCCAACTCGTACATGTAAATACAGCAAAGTCAAACACATTACCGATAAATATAGGTGTACCCCAGGGATCTGTCTTAGGACCTCTGTTGTTTTTACTTTTTGTGAACGATCTGCCTAATATAGAAGAGCAACATAATCTCTTCATGTTTGTCGATGATAATAGGTACGTGTGCTCTCATAAAAGTAAAGAAGAAGTGCTAATGTGTGCACAAGATATTTTAAATAAATTTTGAAAATGGTTTAATGCAAATAAATTGTGTACAAATACACAAAAGACTGTATTCATTGATTTTACTCCTCCCTCGGTCTAAAGCAATATCTGAGTTATCTATTAAAAATTCAAGGGAAAAATATCCAACAAGTAGATGAAGTAAAATTTTTAGGAATACATGTGGAAAATAGCTTAAGTTGATGCTCTTTGCAGGATTTTATCATCGTCGTATTTTGCATTATATAAACTGAAAGATTTGACCAATAGAAATGTTTTGTTGTCTTATTACTATGCACATTTCTATTCAAGAATTAAGTATGGCACAATTTTTTGGGGTTGTTCTTCTTATAGCTTTTCAGCTACAAAAGAGAGCTATAAGAACGATAGTTAACGCTCAGAGAAGTGCATCCTGTGGGCGGATTTTAGGGATTTAAGGATCCTCACAGTACCTTGTATTTTCATGGTTGAAATTTTGTTATTTGTGAAGCAAAAACCACATAATTTCGTTACTAACAATTATTATCACGATTATAACACAAGGTACGGTAATAACTATGCTATTCCAGTCCACTGTTTATCCACAACGGAAAACAATCCCCGTTATATTGGCCTATTCAATAAATTGCCCCCGTTTTCGAAATATTGATAATATAAAATTGTATAAAAGAACGTTAATTGATTTTTTTTGGATAAATGTTACTTTACTCTAAACGATTTTTTAACAGATAGAGGCTACTAATGTTAAGATGCTAACTTTTGTTTGCTTTTTTACATTTATGTAAATTTTTTTGTAATACTTCTTCTCATTCATTTAAAATAGGGCCTAACTTGTCCTATGCTATTGTGTATGGTCTCCTGGATTAATAAAGTTTATTTATTTATTTATATTTATTTATTTAGTTGAAGGGTGTTATTTAGGCCAAACATCCACATCTAGCAAAAAAGTAAGTGCTTTTTCATCACGATAATACGCCTTCACACACGTCTCGGGCTGTTGCTGCAAAACATGATCCTCGCTTCGAAGTGCTTATACATTTATCGTATTTACCAATATTTAGTCTATATTATCGTGTATGTAAAGTAAAACTGCACTATCTTCTGGTGAGAGCTAGGTTTAAAAGCGCTTAAACGAATATTTATATATATATTACTTTTCAAACCACTGGTAAATGCGCACATTTATCATCTGAAGAGTCAACAGTGTAGTGCAACCTGTAATAGACATTTGAATCTAATATAGTGAATCTTTCCAGCAATATTAGTTTTTTTTTTTATTTCTTTCACCTAAAAGAAGTATTTTTTCTTGGATAATATGAAAATAGTGTTAACCCATAGCTATTAGAATCTAATGTGTGTAAACTAAAACTGCACTATCTTCTGGTGGGAGCTGAGTTTAAAAGCGTTTAAAGGAATATTTAATATCGTCAGTGCAACTTTCTTACCACTGGTAAATATGCAAATTTATCATCTGGAGAATCAACAGTGTAGTGCAACATGTAATCGACATTTGAATCTAATATAGTGAAACTCTCGAGTAATATTAGTTTTTTTTTTTAATTTCTTCACCTAAAAAAAGTATTTTTTCTTGGACAAAATGTTAACCTATCATTAATAGAAAGTAATATGGAATTAATATTATACTGTTACTTTCAGTTATTGTTTACTGTTCATTTTCAGCAGCATTAATGGTATTGATACTATCAGGTATTCCCAGTATCGATAACACAGCCCCACAAAAAAAAAGTGGGGTATACTTTTGATGCGATATATCAGATCCGTAGTATTTTTGCCCGCTGATCACGTATCTGACGTCAGAATATCGCCATCACATCTCAATTTTTTTCTAACCTCAAAAAATAGGTAAAAATTAGTAAAAATTAAGAAAAATATACTCCTAAAAAATTGGTTCAAGCTTTTTCATGAATCCAAAGATGTATTAATATGTATTCGGACACGCTAAGCTAATATTCATCGGTTGGATTAAGCCATACAGTTCTGTTTTCTTTCTAACCTCAATAAATCAGACAGATATAGTGCTTCTCGAATGCAAAAACGAATTCAAATTAAAATTCAACCGATTCTTATCAAATTTGGTACACGGGGGTTTTTTGGGTTGCTGATCATGATCAAAACCCAAGCGGCAGTTTTTTCTAAAAAAGTTAACGTTGCTGAACCCGACATAGCTATGTCGGGGCACTCCATTCCCCTAGCATCGTCGCTCAATTTGTTGGGCGTTAGTTTGGGAGCAAATATGTCTTGGCATGAACATGTTGCAGGCATAGCAAGGAGAGCTTCTCAAAAATTGGGAATATTATTTTGAACCAGAAAGCTTTACACTCCACAGCAACTGTTAATTCTTTACAAAGCCCAAATTCGACCAACTATGGAATACTGCTCCCACGTTTGGGTCTCCGCTCCCAAACATACACTGCATTTGTTGGATTCTGTTCAGAGAAGAGCGGTCCGTCTGATTGGGGACCCGGAATTGACCGGCGGCCTTGATTCGCTGGAACATCGAAGAACGGTTGGCGACTTGAGTCTGTTCTACAAGTATTTTCATGGAAAGTGTTCGAAGGATGTAGCCCGCTTAATTCCTCCCAAAGCGGTGCATGTTAGAAATACACGTCGCGCTGGTGCTTCGCATCCGTATGAGGTTCAGCTTGTTACTCCGCGTACGACGCTTTTCAAGCAATCTTTTATATGGAGAACGTCATCCCTTTGGAATAATTTGCCCAGCGCTGTGTTTCCCACCGAGTACAATTTACAGCGATTCAAGAACAACGTGAATCGCTTTTTCCGCACTTGTGCCGCTCCTGGAGCGCTTTAGGGACTTCCTGCAGCACGTGTGCTAGACCAATAAAAAAAAAAAAAAAAAAAAAACTGAATCTGAGGTCGGATTTGCAAAAATTCAAAATGGCGGATCCAAGATGGCGGACAAAATTTCTGAAAACCAACCAATTCCTCCCAAATTTGGTATACAGTTGGGGAATCCTCAAACCTGATACTCTTAAACCTTAAACCCTGAAACCTTAGACTCCCACACCCTGTAACCTCAAAAAATGGACTTTAAAAATGAGACCCAATAAACTCAAAACCAGGACTTTTAAACCATATACTCTCAAATAGTAGACCCTTAAGCCCTAGAATTGCGAAGGTTAGACCCGCGCCTAACTTTCCTTTTTTTGGCTATATCTTGTTCTTTTTCCGCGAATGACCTATTCAAAGGCTTTCTGCCCAAACGCTTTTGAGGACTTGTTTCTCTTTTTAGCGACCAGCAATAGTCCGCTAGCGATGGGTCATCCCATCATCCTTGATACCGATTTTCTATGATTTTCAGATCTTGGTGAAAACGTTCCCCTTGCTCCTCACCGTAGTCACCAAGATTATCTGGGAAATAATCGATGTGGGAGTCCAGGAAATGTAACTTTAGATTCATTAAGCAACCTAATGTTTGAAAATTTTTTTACCATTTTCTCGACTATTTCTTTGTACTTAGGACTTTTATTATTTCCCAAAAAGTTTGTTGCGACTTCTTTAAAACTAAGTCAAGCAGCTTTTTCAACTTTATTCATTTTAGTATCAAATAATGAATCTTGAAACACAATTTTCTTATTTGTGGCCTGTCAAATACGCCTGCCTTAATTTTAGCTTCAGAAAATTTCGGAAATTTTTTATGCAAATATTTGAAACATGGGCCGTTTGTATCTAATGCTCTCGTGAATTGCTTCGTAAGTCCAAGCTTAATGTGAAGCGGGGAATAAGAACTTTTCCTGGATCTACCAATGGTGGAAACAATACATTATTTTCACCAGGAGTGAACGATTCTCTTGTTGGCCAAATTTTTTTCTTATAATGACGTTCCCTGTCTCTGCTATTCCACAGACATTTATAACAGGGATAAAGTGTAAACCCTGACTGTTGGCCAAGCAATATTGTTACAATTTTCAGATCTCCACAAATTTTCCAGTTATGATCAGCATATTTTATTTTTATCAAAAGCTGCTTCATTTTTTCATATTGCTCTTCCATAACTGTGGAATGAGCAATCGGAATGGGAGCGTAAACGTTGGTATTAGGCAGCAAAACTGCCTTAATGCTCCGTTTAGAAGAATCAATGAACAGTCTCCATTCTTCAGGATCGTATGAGTTATTTTGAAATTCATCCATTAGACCTTTTACATCGGTACAATATGAAAGTGACAATTCCTCGTCCATTATGAAATATTTTCGAAATTCTTCATCTCTGTTTCTATAATAAGAAATCGTAGCTTCTGGCTTAAGTAAATGTCTTTTCTTTAAAAAGGAAGCAAGATGCTCTGAACCATCTTTGGATAAGCCTAAATCTCTGACTAGATCACTAAGTTCTGACTGTGATACGAGTATTGGTTCTGGTTTACGGTTGTATGGTAGAAATTCTTTATCTGTGTCACTAGTATATGATAGGTTGTCACTAGAACATTCATTAGTAACAGTGTTTGAATCTTTTTCGACAGTCTCAATGTTTTTGGCATAAACTGATAAGGTGAAATCATTTGTTTCCATAACATCAGCATCAAGTGGTTCAGGAGGCGGAATTAGTTTAGTTGGTCTTGTTACTGTCGAAACATCGTTATAAGTAATAGTGCTTTTATTTTTTCGATTATGCCTAGATACAACATTCATACAAAAGTAGCAATCATTTTCACTGTATGGTCTATTCCATATTGCTGGTCTGGAATATTTAATCGCCTTCTTATTGACGTACAACATTATTTTGCAAGAACTGCAAATGATGTGGGGAACCCAATCTGTATCCTGGTGCTGTATTTCAATGTTAAAACAATCCTTATATAAGGTTTTAATCTTATCCGTGACTCCATTTTACTCAATACGTGTTGACAGCAAATATAACAAAATGAATCACTGTTTTTATCGCACTTATGAAAAGTCCTTGTACCGTGAGACCGTTTTCTTGTAGCATTATACTCTACATGAGCCAAGTCACCCACACATGAAGAGCTACGGTCGCTGGATGATGACGGCTGCGGGCCCGCTTTCCCACCCTGACCAACCGCCGATACTGGGTTTCCGAGTCCCTGCATCGTAATTCTCTTTCTTCTACCTGCCATGACGGCATTTAAGCCGTTATCCAGGGACTCTGCCGGCTAGTGGAGTAACACCGTTGCCCACCGTCACCACGTGGAGGTGCCCTGGATGCAGGTAGAAGAATAAAAATCGACCGATGAATTTTCTCGGCGTTCAAAATGGCGCGAAAACATCTGCCATCTTGAATTTTGCAAATCCAACCTCAGATTCGTGATCAGCGACCCAAAAAATCCCCGTGTACCAAATTTGGTAAGGATCGGTTGAATTTTAATTTGAATTCGTTTTTTTTTGCATTCGAGAAGCACTATATCTATCTGATTTATTGAGGTTAGAAAGAAAACAGAACTGTATGGCTCAATCCAACCGATGAATATTAGCTTAGCGTGTCCGAATACATATTAATACATCTTTGGATTCATGAAAAAGCTTGAATCAATTTTTTAGGAGTATATTTTTCTTAATTTTTACTAATTTTTACCTATTTTTTGAGGTTAGAAAAAAATTGAGATGTGATGGCGATATTCTGACGTCAGATTCGTGATCAGCGGGCAAAAATACTACGGATCTGATATATCGCATCAAAAGTATACCCCACTTTTTTTTTTGTGGGGCTGTGTAATTTAATGTCGTCCGTCTGTATTTGACTTTTCAGTATTCATCGATACAACATATCGATACCTTTTACCATAACAAACATCACTAAACTGGCTTATCGACTTTAACCTCGATTTAAATTATAGGACAGCACGTACGAATTTAATTTATATTCGAATAAATAATTTTATGGCTGTATGTTTTTTGTTTTTAATTAATCAATTTTTGATAGTTTCCTTATACGCTTTTAATAAATACTTAATAGATACTTTGTTGCTATAATTTAGAACGATAAATTTCACTTTTTAGGCTGTAGAAAACAATATTGAAAAATATTACCTCCCTTACCAATATGTACAGTTTTTTTTTTGAGGTCACACGTAATCACGTCGCTTTACATATTATTTCTGTTAACAGCATTGGTATAACAACTAAAAGACGAATCGAAAAGACTCGCATTGTTAGAAGTTTCAAAAAGTATTCTTAGTATTTGCTGAACCATCCCAAGACGCGTTCTGCCGTATCACGGCTCATCAACTGGGCTAGGTTCAGCAAATACGAGAACACATTTTTAGTCCTTATCCAGGTACTAACGGAAAACTATAAACAAAAAGATGCTTATACTGCACTCTGTCGGCTATTAAAGCAGAGCGGCACAGCACGGCTGGCACTTATTGCAGAAACGCACCTTTCTCGAGCTTACTGCTCGAAGGCATAGTTGGCAGCATTGGTATAAGAACTAAAGACGAATCGAAAAGACTCGCATTTTTAGAAGTTTCCAAAAGTCTGTTAAGATTTTTAATAATAGAAAACTAACATCATTTTCCAAGAAATCTGAAAAGGCCGTATAAAATGATATATTCAAAGCCGCCCTGAGCAGGTATGTATAGACCGTATCCGTGGCAACAAATAGACAAGTCCACACATCTATATTTTGTAGATCTGAGAAATGCCTACGATAACGTACCATGTGGCCATCCGTTTTTTTTATCGTTTAGCTGCCCGCCTGATTTTAACTTTTTTCATATCCTGAGGATATCGGCGGGGATGTGATAATACCAGTCAACGTTGTCCAAGTGCCCAAACATACATTTTTGTGTTTCACAGCACCCTTTAGACGACGTGGTAGTTATTACCTTTTTGCAAACTTCCTATGTATAGAGCGAAGACTAAAGTAATGATTGTTAGTCGTAATGAAGGTCTGTCGCACATAAATAAAAATTGCTGGTTTCACTGGATTGGAACTCGAAACCTTCTGCACTGCAAGCAAGTACTACGCCACAAAGCCACAGGCCGCTACACACGAGAGAATAACAACAAATGTAATTTTGAGCGTCATCTGACACGTTTACCACAATATGATGTCAAATATAAAATTAAAAAGCTGATTCTTTGACAACTTCATAGTCACACGAGTGGTTTAAGGCCGGGATGCAGCATAACTCCCGCCCTGTCTAAAGTATATTTGAATGAAGTATTGAAATCAATATCAAATATTAAAATTGAACAAGGTCTATATTTAAGCACTTCACTGTTCTCTCATCTGCTCAAGACGCGTCTCGCCGTATCACAGCTCCTCAGTCGAGCTAGCTTCGATAGAAAAAAGGACAAAACCTAGTTTAGTTTTGAAGTTTACCTGCGCTCTGTCGGGGCTTGTTTAAGGCCACATATCTATAGAGGATAGTGGAAGTACTGAAACAATGAAGGCGAACATGCTCTGGAATAATACGTATGTATAACTGATAATTCCACTCTCTTTACCACCCTCCATTTCACTGACAAATAGTGATCATCCAAGACCATGATGCCTTGCATGAGCTCCTTGTTCTCCATATTTATAAACATAACCGTTTATTTACAGATTTTAGTCCAATTGACTCTGAACATACTTGCCTGACATAAGTCAAATTCCAAAATCAAAATTTTTATGTTATATCGTATTTATTTATATTTCAAGGAAACAACGTCAGAAGATAAATATAAAAATAAACATAATATGGCAAATCTTTTTGCATAATAATAATAAATATGATATATATTGATAAAAATATGTCACACAGTTCAAGATTGCAGTTATATAACGTTATTATGGTTTTATATTTGCGTAAAAATAATTATTGTAGAAATACGTAGTCTAAAATAAAAGAATATTGCATCACATTTGGGAGGCCCCTGGGGCTACTGATATTTCGTTGACACAGTCGAGAGCTTTTTGTATGTCGCAAAATGTTACTTTTACAAATTTAGTGCTTTATTGACTTTCAATATTATACGAGGGTGTTTTTTTTAAGTTATCGTCCATATTATGGAAAAAAATTCGCGGAGCTTAGAAAAATATTTTCTATCGTCTACACTAATACAGCTCAGCATTTTTCAAGTCCAGTCGATTTAATTGAAACACTACATTTTTTTTTCATTATTCTCCTTGTAGGAAGAAATTTAAAGGGGGTGGGGGTCAGTGCATCCTTTCTATAGTATAATGCGAATTTTTCCTGTTTTTTGATAGGGATACGGGAAATTTAATATAAAACAATTTTTTCTATAATAAAATATAACCAAGGGATGAGGGATGCGGATGAAATGATGATTGCATTTATCTATAATCTATCATGTATATAAAATGCAACGTCTGTTTGTATGTCTGTCTGTCTATTAATGTGCTTATCACTCTAAAATCACTTATCAGATTTACGTGTTTTTAGCGTTCCGTACGGAACACTTATAAGATCACTTCGGTGTCTGTCTGTCCGTCTGTTTGTCACACCCGATTTTCTCCGAACTATTTGTCATAGAAAGTTGAAATTTGGTAGTAATATAGGAATTGATGGCCTCATCAGAGCCATGTAGTTTTGAAAGTTAAATTTTGACTTAAATTTTTTTACTAGGTAATCGAGTGTGATGTCAAATAAAAGCTTGTGAAAACACGAGTAAAAAATATATATATAATGTAATACTTGCGTGCACTTTTCTTTGTATTATTTTTAAAAAAAATCGCGAAAAAATCGCTGTCCACCCGTCTTATCTCGAAAAGTACTGATCAAAAAATTTTGAAAAAATTCTGGAATATTCTTCAGGGGTGTAGATTGAACGAAAATTATGTGCATTGCCTTTATCATTTATCTGGTATATAAAAAAAAACAAAATTTTCAGTAAAGATTGGAAACAAACTTTGTTGAAAACTCATTTGGGGTGTGTTTTGTGAAGTCACTCATCATTTTATACCACCGTAACAACATTTTTTATTTTAAAAGCAATCAACGGCAACGTACGGAACACTAATTGTGGAAGTTCAACTTGCAGTTGACCGGTTTTATTTTTTTTATTTATATGTACATCTGTTCTCTAGCCAATAATAGTATATATTTTATTATGTTGAGGAACATAAGGAATAAGCAGTGACGATAACAGTGAATCAAGCACACGCGAGTATAGCCGCGGGCACGGCTAGTGTCTTAATATACTTCCATTTTAGTGTTCTCGTTTTTCCGTTATTTCCGATTTTTAACAGGAATACTGTATAGAAGGGATTGAGATCTGATTGCACAGTAATCTAAAAAAATGTTAAATCGAATATAGGACAAGCTTATAGAACAGAGGATAAATTATGTTATTTAATTTCCTTGCTAACAGGGAATATTGTATTCATAAATAACTTTCCAAAATTTTTCTTTTTTCAGAGTTTTCAGATGACGAAAAACATATTTTTTTATAGTCCAATTTTATAATAAATAATAATCTAACCATACATTATAAAAAAGTTTTATTTTTATTTACATATGGAGAAGTTTTTTTGGCAAATTTGTTTGATGTGATTTTAAAAGAGAGGATTGTAAGTTTTTAATAAATAATTAAATACTTTTTTTGATTATATAATCTTTTTCTTTAGCCCGTAGAAGTCAACTCCTGGACATAAGCCTCTTCCAGAGATTTCCATGCCGATCTTTGCTGGGCTGTCTGAATCTAGTTTTTCTCCGCATCTCTCATCTCCGCTGTCTCTCTGGTTCTCCACTGTATTAGGGCTTTGTCGCGATATAGAGTTTTGTCCTTTTGAGTAGCTGAAAGTTTGCCCACCCCTCAGAATCTTTGGGGCTGACTGACACGTCAGTGCAAGCAGGGCTCGCTCTAGGCGGTAGGCAAGGTAGGCAACTGGTTACGGCGGCAAAATTTAGAGGCGGCAAAATCGCCTAAACTACTAGAGCGCAAAAAAAATAAATACAACCCACAAAAGTTTTCGATTACTTGAATCTAGAAAACAAATACAACAGGAATAGACATGCTTCTGCCAGAAGCCTGCCTATTCCTGTCTATAGAAATATCCAGAAGTTCTGGGTATTTCTATACATAAAGGATTCATCAAGCTTTTTTTCCACTCACGTATAAGAGAGAGAGTCATATTTAAAACAATGCTTTATTTATGCATCAACGTCCGGTTATGGTAGTGATATAGTTTGAATTAGTTACAAGTGTAGTGGATGTGGAAAGTAGCGATTTCATTTTGCTAAAAGGTAAGAGAGGGTTTAGATTCGTATTGTAATCTTTGTAATTGAGATTTCTCTGCGCTAATAATACCTTGTAACATACATGTACTAATAAATTTGTTATTTAAATTATCTCTGAAAATAGTAGGTACTAGTTTTTAGTTTGTAAGTTCGGTGTCGTTAGCTGGTTAAAAATGTAAACTTTATTTTTCAACAAAACAATTGCGGCGGCATTTTTTTAGTTTGTCTACGTGGGCAAAAAAAGCTAGGGCCGGCCCTGGTACAAAGTTCTGAGCTTATAGCTTTACTTGCCTGAGGTACGTTAGTTTTAAAGTTTGACATTTCCATTTGAAGAAGGTTTGGACCATACGCTGGTTCAAGACGAGTTGAGAAGGGATGGGAGATTTAGAGGGGATTAATTGAAAATTTAGATGGATATGGGTTTTAAGGACATGTTCTCTTCCGGGTAAGGGAGGGGGGTGAGGGAAGAACAAGTGCTCGCAAAAGGCAGTGTCGCCGCTCCCTGAAATAATCCCGTCCTCATCGGGATCGTGAGGAGGAATCATCTGCTACCAAATTGTTTTTTTTTTTTGATTTGATAATAAAATTTAGTGGTTATTTTGGAACTGCAAGTGTGCAAGGAAAGTAGCCTTAATGTCATTTTCATCGCCAGGTAGATGACTTGGAAAAATGCTCTGTCTATCCAACTTGAGATAGGTAGAGATATCTTGCTTCTCATTTGGATACGTGACCACATGGGTATCCGTGAAAATAAGAGTAATGGTACAGTAACCGGGGGACTTTCATGCGTTTCAAAGGGCATGACCTTTTTAGGAATCCCTTACAAAACGGGTGGTATAGCCATTGTGGCCCGGTGCAGACCTGTTGACCACCAAGTTTGCCAAAGACTCTAAATAGACCCCTGGGATAAGACAATCCAAGAGTCTTATAATGGGACTCCAAGGACAAAAAAAGAATAAACAGAGTATGTTATTCATAACATCGTACAATAAGAATAAGTAGAAAACACTGGATAGTAGAAAACCCTGTCTGGAAAAATTAACCGTATCCCGCGTCCGCACAGAACCGCCGAGAAGCTGAATAATCTCATGTGTTCTGCTAGTAGAACCGGCACACAGTGATTCGGCAAGAACATGCTAGCGGGACAATATTCATGACGTAATTTCCAGGAACCACTGATAACGACTTGTAAACAACCCCCCCATTTTACGAATTCCAAGAATTAATTTGTTTATCACCTCATAAAGGTATCTTATCAGGGGGTCAAAGTAACCCTTATAAGAGAGGTCATTTTCATTTGCAAATCAGTTGCATTTTATGCACACTTGTGATAACATATTTTAAAATTGGTGGCAACGTGAAACGAGTTTTTTGTGATGGAATATTCTGTTGAAGGTATGTACTCTATTATGACTTATATTTTTTATAAAAAAATATGTATACTTTTGATGTAATATCAATTTGTAAATGTATAGATAAATCCAGCAAATTTTACATTAATTGTAAACTTTAAAAGTAGCAACTTTTTTTATCCACATATATCCACCTAGATTTTTCTATATGTAATACCTACAACATTCAGGCACAGATTCATATATATTATAGATTATAGACCCCGAAAAGGCCCGAAAGTAAAAATTATTTTATTTTTTTCAGAACGAGTCGTGACTATGACGAAAATGGAGTTTTTTGAAGAATGGCTAAAACATGGCAAAACTGAACGAAACAGTGGCATTTTTTATTATATAAGTGAAAAATTCAATATGTCTGATGTTTCTGGCGATTCTCTAAAATGACTCAAAACGAAAATATCAAGCCTTTTAGCAAAATTCAATCAAAAGTGGACTTCTTTAAAGTGTAACAAAGAAATGTTTCTAATCAAACATAAAGATTGGTTAGAGGGATCCGGAATCGAAATAAAGATGTGTGTTAACCAGCCGTGCACTTCAACATCATCAGCGGCTCTTTCCGTAGGGCGACCCAGAAAATCATTTGAAGACTCATCAACGAAAACGAAGAGACGGAGAGTAGAAGATCTTTTGGAATCGCGAAGTGCAAGTGAGCTTATTACAGCAGCTGAATTAGCTACTCGAAAAGAAGGGCATCGAAGTGTTGCTAAACAGATCCATAACGTCGCGGTCAGTGAAAACTAGAGAAAAGAATAAGTGTTCTGAACAAAGTCGGCAGTTAACACCAGACGAAGCTTTAGCTTATTATGTGGACTAGAAATCGACTTCTCACTCATATAAACAAACAAGAAAATGGTCAATGAAAGCGGGACATCAAGTGTATCCATCGTTTTATAGTTTAGGTAAGTCCTAAGCTTCTTGTTGCCCTTCTGACGAATATATTTCTGTGACTGAATCTCGAGCCGAAATTAAACTTCACGCGATTTTGCATAAAACGGCTGAACGATTAGTTAAAGCTCAGACGGAAGTCATTAGAAGTGTGTTACCTCGTTCATATTATACGTTGGTAAGCAAATGGGGCTGTGATGGGAGTTCGGGGCATAGCACGTATAAGCAGAAATTTGAGAACACTAACGCTACAGACGAATTTTTGTTCGTATACTCATTTGTCCCTTTGAGACTGCTTGATGGCGAAACTGTGATCTGGCAAAATCCAAGACCTTCCTCTACTTTATATTGCCGTCCTATTAAGTTTATTTTTGCCAAGGAGACAAAAGAGTTTACGAAAGAAGAAACTTCTAAAATTTTAGATGAAGTAAGTCAGCTTCTTCCAACATTATGTAACGTTGCTGGATCTCAAATCTCTGTTAAACACGATTTGTTGTTAACAATGACTGATGGCAAAGTGTGCAATGCCTTAACAGACACAAGTTCAACACAAAAGTGTTATATTTGCGGTGCCACCCCCGTCTACTATGAACGAGGAGTCAAAGAAATATCCCAGCAACGAAGAACGCCTTGCATTTGGTTTATCTACTTTACATGCATGGATCCGCACGTTTGAAATGTTTGCTTCACATCAGCTATCGTTTAGAAATAAAAAAGTGGCAAGTCAGGGGAGATAACGACAAAGCTATTGTGAAGCAACGCCCACAAGAGATACAAAAAGTGTTTAAAGATCGTATGGGTCTCATTGTAGATAAACCAAAACCTGGGTATGGTAACACAAACGATGGAAACACAGCACGTAGATTTTTTTCCAAAGCTGAATTGAGCAGCGAAATTACAGGATTAGACCTAAACCTTATTCGTAGATTTCATGTAATTTTAAGAACTTTGTCATCGGGATATGACATAAATTATATAGAATTCGAAAAGTTTTGTGTTGATACTAGAAAATTATACCTTGATCTGTATTCGTGGTATTCCATGCTGTGCATAAAATTCTTGTACACAGCGCGGAAGTTATAAAGTCTTTTCTTCTTCCCATTGGACAACTCTCCGAAGAAGCCTAGGAGGCAAGAAATAAAGACTATCGTAGATTCCGTGAACGGCACACCAAAAAGCGGTCACGTATTGCCACAAATACAAATCTTTTGAGAATGCTTTTAGTTACGTCTGATCCTGTTATCAACTCGTATAGAGAATTACCGCGAAGAAAATTTACTTCTTTGCCATCGGAGGTTTTGCAGTTGATTATCCCACCTTCATTGCCATCCGAAACACCATCAGTAAGTCATCACCACGAATTAAATGAGGAGGATTATTTACCCTCTGAATATTCTACTGAATGGGAGAGCGGTGACGACGACTCATCTGATGGTGATTAGTAGGTTTAAGTATTTTTTTTATTGTAATTATTATTCTTATTTTATTGTGTGTTGTAGTTGCTTATAATTCATGCCTTAGTATATAAGTTATTTAATATTATATTTCTTTTACTTATACATCTTGTTGTTGTAAATAATTGATATATAGATACTGTTATTGTACTAATTTATTTTAAAAGAAATAATATTTTGTAAATTAATAAATGTGGGTACATCATTATGATTTTTATTTTTTTCCTAGAAATTTCTTTGTAAACAAACATGATTGTGATTTTCACACATAATGAGTAGGTAGACGTATGTAGCTAATTAAAGAACAATTAGCGACAATAGTGAACAAATGAGACACATTAGTAAACCACTTCCGTCTTGCAGCTACATATTTCGATTAATACATATACAGTACACATTTTTCAACTTTTTTTTTTAAAATAGCTTAAGATACCTGGAATATACATAAACAATTGAAATAAGTGAAGAAATAATATTGTCCCGCTAGCTTGTACTAGTCGAGACACTGTGCGGCAGTAGATACGTACGGGTGTTGTCACATATGTTTGTTAATTTTAATAGCAGGTTCTAAGTGGTTATATATAATTTTTTGAAAGTACAAATTTAGAAAATACTCAGCTGTTTCTTAAAAATATAATGTCTTTTTACTTTCTTCTTCTTTAGGAGCTAAAAACTATACACGCTAATTTTATTTTATTAGATTAGACTTTTAATAATATAGCGAAAAGCGATGAACCATTGGGAATGTTAAATTTTAGAAATCTGAACACATAACTCAACCTTGAGCCCCTCCTCGAGTTCACTGGTAACTTTGAATCGCATTTAGATGAAAACAAAAGGAGCCTTGAACTGGACTGTTATGTTATTCCAGTCTTTTTAGATCTTTAGGCTTAACAATATCAACAATTGATTACCATCGGGTTTATAAGAGTTTAATAATAGTCTCCTACATAAGCTAACAACATAATATAATAATTAGCAAAAAATATGAAATTTACTTTCCAATTCGACGTTAAGAGCCAGATTTTTGGCAGCCATGATGAAAACAGAACAAAAAATAATTTTATTGTTATCTTTATATGTGTACATCAAATGAGATAAATATAATAGCCTATACAAGCATCTTTTATATTAATAAAGGATGATTTTGGCGCTTACAGTCCTGTTGTATTTAAAAACATAAACAAGAAAATATTGAGTTCAAAAACATCGCAGTATTTTTAACAATCACGCCACACGTTTGTTTATATGAATACATGCCAATTGTTTGTTGTTTACAGAATATATGCGACTCTAAATAAGTAGGTGACAATTGAATGCGAGAAACAGGCAAGATATACTCTTCTAGACGTCGTTATTATCCTACTTCTTTCTTTATATCTCCTACTCAGAATATATATCCACTACACCAAACATTTTATTTTTGCACTCGACGCGCGTTTCGCTAACCATGTTAGCTTCATCAGGAGCGATGATTGACGAGTCAATCATCGCTCCTGATGAAGCTAACATGGTTAGCGAAACGCGCGTCGAGTGCAAAAATAAAGTGTTTGGTGCAGTGGTGATATATACTGAGTAGTATAGCTTCATGTTTTAGAAGCCAGTACCGCCAAGTTTATAGGCAATAAAAATAATCGATAATTCTTTACGTCATTTTTATGTTTAATTTTTTATAATTTAATTTAATTAATAACTGTGTTAAGTGTGTATTGTAATTTCATTACAAACATTACACAAACTTCAAATAACTAACAGATAACAATTGTAAACTTTTCATAAAGTAAATTTACTCACGAAATAATCTAATAGATATATACTGAGTAGTATCATTGTGCCAAAGATTCCACATTCCCAACTTAGTTTATATCTCCTGCTTATGGCCGAAACTCTGTTATTAAAGAAAGATAGGATTTGTTAAGTAAGAAGTTGGGTTATGTTAAAAGGAATAAAAATAAACAACAGAATATTAAAATAACCGGTCAAGTGCAAGTTGAACTTGCGCAATTAGTGTTCCGTCCGTTGATTGCTTTTAAAATAAAAAATTTTATTACGTAGGTATGAAATGATCAGTTACTTCACAAAACACACCCCAAATGAGTTTTCAACAAAGTTTGTTTCCAATCTTTACTAAAATCTGATGACCTTGAAATTTTTGGGTTTTTTTTATATACCAGGTAAATTATTAAAGGTAAGGCACTAGTGATAATTTTCGTTCAATCTACACACCGTGGAGAATATTCCAGAATTTTTTTCAAAATTTTTTGATTAGTATTTTTCGAGATAAGGCGGGGGGGGACATGGCGACAGCGATTTTTCGCGATTTTTTAAAAATAATACAAAGAAAAGTGCGCGCAAGTATTACATTATATATTTTACTCGTGTTTTCACAAGCTTCCATTTGACACCACACTCGATGACCTAGTAAATTTTTTTTTTCACTTCCGATTTCATCCCCCAAAACTAACCCCTTAAGTCAAAATTTAACTCTCAAAACTACATGGCTCTGATGAGGCCATCAATTCCTATATTATTACCAAATTTCAACTTTCTATGTAAAATAGTTTCCGAGAAAATCGGGTGTGACAGACAGACAGACACCGAAGTGATCTTATTCCGTACGGAACACTAAAAATATTATTTCATTTAATTTTTAAACATATTTATAACTAAGAATATCATTGGCTTCGTCGGCATTTGGCAGATTGTGGAACATCTTCCTTTCTAATGTCCCAAACACGCTAAAAGTGAACACATTTGCGTGTGGCCCGTATTGACATACGGAACGGAACGTGGGCTTTGAATTAAGAAATTATAAATCGTCTACAAGTAGCTCAATGAGCTATGAAAAGGAGGATGTTGGGAATATCGTTGCTATGCTGACTAATGAAGAAAGAAGAAGGTCCAAGATAAATGATGTAGCTGAGAGGGTAAAAACAGGTTCAAGGGGAGATGGGCGGGTCATATCACAAGATTGCCTAAAACCGAAAAAGACGTACTTAGGGGAGGCTTATGTTCGACGATGGACAGCATAGCTGATGATGATAATGATGATATACATATATACATATGTGTGTATGTATATATATATATATATATATATATATATATATATATATATATATATATATATATATATATACATACATACATACATATATATATATATATATATATATATATATATATATATATATATACATATATATATATATATATATATATATATATATATATATATATATATATATATATATATATACATATATGTATATATATATATATATATATATATATATATATATATATATATATATATATATATATATATATATAATATACATATATGTATATATATATATATATATATATATATATATATGTATATTATATATATATATATATATATATATATATATATATATATATATATATATATATATCTGGGCCAAATAATAACGATAGGGAAGGAAAACCAGCAGCTTGAAATAGAAAGAAGGATACGTATGGGATGGGCAGCATATGGAAAATTGAAATATGTACAACATAGAGAAAAATGGAAAGATTTGAGAGAGGCCTATACCTGACAGTAGGTAGGTATATATATATATATATATATATATATATATATATATATATATATATATATATATATATAATCTATACACGTTGTTGGATTGTTAATCCAGAAGTACATCCGTTAGATTCCAAATGAAATTTTGTAGCCATTTGCAAAGCTTCTACTTGGCGTTTTGAATACTGACTCGTTGGAGTAGGTCTCAGTAAGCCACTTTACTCCGACGAGTCAGCATTGGAAATGCCAAGTGAGACCTAGGCGAAATGGCGGCCAAATTTCACTCGGATTGTAACCAAACTTACGAACGTATACCTGAGTTATATGTCATTGCTGATTCAGCGATGTATAGACTTGAACTACGATGTATATGCATTCTTTCTAGAATAAACGAAGGCCTTTTATAGGTGTCAACAAGACAAGTTGATAAAGATTTTTAAAAATATAAATCTTGATGGAAGAATGAATTAACAGGATTATGTTCAATCTATATTGGTGAAAAGGGCGTTTGTGAGGATAGAGGATCAAAAACCTGGAGACCGTTGAAATCTGAAGAGGGGGTGAGACAAGGATGCGTTCTGTCACCACTCTTTGTTAACCTTTATTCTGAAATAATTTTCAAAGAGGCACTTAACAACGGCGAACAAGGAATCCTTACGAACGGACAATTTATAAACAATATACGATATGCGGATGATTCACAAGTAGCCATGAAGGATTACAGAAGTACGTAACCAGAGTGCAGGAAATAAGTATTAAATATAGCCTCTTATGAAATGCCAAAAAGACTAAATATACGGTCATTTCTAAGGACCATGTCCAAAATAGAAAAACGCCTTGCCAAAGGTCAGTCTACTAAAAGGGTAAATAAATTTACTTATTTGGAATGTACAATAAACGAAGACTGAGACCACGTACTTCTATGTTCCAGAGACCTTGACCTGAAAATTAGGATAATCAAGTGCTATGTTTTCTCAGTCCTCTTGTACGGCTCAAAAGAATGGACACTGTCAGAGGCCAAAAAGAAGAAAAAATTTAAGCATTTTAGATGTGGAACTACAGGAGACTACAAAATACTCATGATAAAATTCAAGAAAAGAAAATTAGAGTATCTCGGCTACATCATGACAATCGAAAACTTTCTCGGTTATTACCAAACATCAGCTACAGCAAAGTTGCTGGTAGAAGAGGCCTTAGCAGAAGAAGAAAATCTTGGCTGACAAGCTTGAGGAAATGGTTTGGAATGATATCGATCCACCTCTTCAGATTGGGAGCTAACTAATTCAGGATCCGATGATGACTAACATTCGAAACTCGCATCCACTGCTGGATATAGGCCTCCCTTAATCTATTCCATCCATCACGGTCCTGAGCAGCCTGGATCCAATTCGTTGTAATCCGTTTGATATCATCAGTCCACCTAGCATATGGCCTTCCACGGCTTCTGAAAGCCTCCCGTCTGGGTCTCCATTCCAACAGGCGCTTTGTTCATCTGTTGTCAGTCATTCGCGCCACGTGCCCAGCCCAGTTCCACTTCAGGCATGTCATTCTATACACTGCGTCGACAACCCCTGTTCTTTGCCTTATGACTACATTGGGAATTCTATCCTGGAGAGTCAAACCCAACATAGAGCGCTCCATTGCTCTTTGCGCTACTTGAATTCTATTTATAGACTTTTTAGTAAGAGTTAAAGTCTCAGAACCATACGTCAGTACCGGTAACACGCACTGGTCAAACACCTTTTTCTTTAGACAGATAGGGATGTTGGATTTGAAGATATGTCTGAGTTTTACCGAATGCTGCCCAAGTCAGACCCACTCTCCTTTGAAGTTCGTGAGTTTGGTTATCTTTCCCCAATTTTATTTCATGTCCCAAGTACTTATATGTGGAAACCTCATAGATGTGTTTATCGCCCACAGAGATAGGGCGACTAAGGATCAAATTTGTCATGAGCTGGGTTTTTAAAAAATTGCTTGCTTGCTTCTTCTACATTATCGGCTATGAGGACGATATCGTCGGCAAAGCGCAGGTGGTTAAGATGTTCACCATCAACATTCACACCCATGTTCCTCCAGTCAAGTTTCTTAAAAGCATATTCTAAAAGAGTTATGAAGAGCTTTGGGGAAATAGTGTCTCCCTGCCGTACGCCTTTTTTCGATTTTAAATTTGTTGGTGTTTTCGTGGAGTCTCACTGAAGCTGTTGCATTATCGTATATGTCCTTTATCAACGAGGTATATCTGAAGTCTATTCTGCAGTCGACAAGTGATTCTAAAAGTTTGTGTTGGTCAATAGAATCGAAGGCCTTTTCGTAATCTACAAACACTAATATTAGCGGTTTGTTATACTCAATAGATTTTTGAATGAGCAGCTTTATAGCTAACAGATGGTCGTTAGTTCCAAAACCCGATCTAAGGCCAGCCTGTTCACGAGGCTGGTACATTTCAAAAACTTTGATGATAGACGTTTGGTTAGTATTCTCGTAAACAGCTTGAATATGTGGCAGAGAAGGCTGATAGGTCTGTAGTTTGTTAGACTAGTAGTGTCTCCCTTTTTTATGAAATAATACTATTGTACCGTTATTCCATGCTGACGGTATAGCCCCTTCTATCAGACATTTATTTAACAGACATTGAAGAGCATTGATGACCGGCTGACCTCCCTCTTTTATTGCTTCTATTGTGATATGATCTTCTCCGGGAGACTTATTATTCTTCATATCTGACAAAGCTGCCATCACCTCGTCTCTGGTGATGTCGGGAATTTCCTCTGACCCCACATTCAAAACTTTGCTGATTTCAGACCTGCCCGCGGAATCTGTGGCGCATTTATACAGCTGTTCGAAAATGTTTCGGTTATCTGTAAAAGCTGTTCTCGATTTGTAACTTCATCTCCATTGTCATTCTTTAATTTGTGAATGCCTGTATTTCCTGTTCTTAATTTTTGTCTCATGATTTTAAGACTTTTATTTTGTTCTATCGTTTGTTCTATTAAGTTTGTGTTGTGCTGTCTCAGATTCCGTCGCACTGATCTTGAAATTTCTCTGCAAAGGTTTTTATATTCGTCCGTATTTTTATTTATCATGTCTTTGCGCCACTTCATGAGTTTTTTGGTAGCGTGGCTCAATTTATCTATTTTAGTTTGTTGTCTTGGTAGACACTTATTCATTGCTTCCTGCACCGCATGTATTACTCTGTTATTAAGGTCTTCCAATGTTAAGCCTTCTATCTCCTTTAAGCCCTCCTCTATTATTCTTGAGTAGGTCTCTGGTTTTTGCAGTGATGTCCATTTGTTTGTGTTACTCTTACTTCTGACAAGTCTAATTCTTTCTTGTTTTGGATCGATCATCACTTTGGCTCTCAGCATTCTATGGTCACTTCCTATTGAGACTCTATTTAATGTCTCCACATCTTGAACTATTCTTATTTTGTTTGTTATTATGTAGTCTATTTCATTTTTCGTATTTCCATCTGGGCTTTTCCAAGTCCACTTCTTATTTGGCTTCTTTTTAAAATAGGTGTTCATTGCGAATAGACCATTTTTCAGCAAAAACTCTAGCAGTTTCTGTCCTCTTTCGTTTCTGTGACCGTAACCAAACTCTCCCATTGATGTCTCCGTTGACTCTTCTTTACAGCCCAGTTTTGCATTGAAATCTCCAAGCAGAAGTAAATATTGAGTCTGGCTGCAATTCATAGCTCCTTCGACATCCTCATAGAAAACACTCTACCTCCTCATCAGGGTGTTCTGACGTTGGAGCATATGCTTGTACAATTTTTAGCTGATATTTTTTGCTAATCTGAAGAACCAGGAATGCTACTCTTGAGTTAATACTTCCTATATTGACAACCTTGTCGACGAGCTTTCTGCTGATCAAGAAGCCTACACCCCGCAGCGAGCCTTCGTCTTCGCCTCTGTGGTAGAACAAATTTCCCGACTTCAGATATATGTGCTGTTCGCCCTTTCTTCTTACCTCGCTCAGACCTACTACGTCCCAGTTTGTTTGAGACAGTTCTTCTTCCAATTCCATCCTGTCCGTTGCCTTTTCCGGTTGCTACCGTAACCGGGGGTCTTCGGACTGCCAGGGACTGAGGGCCTATCTTTTAGAGGACTACTCATAAGATTGGTAGGTTGGCATTCAAACGCCACGATTGCCAGGCGTGTTGGCGAGTTTAGTCTTCAGCCGCTCCTAACATGGAGAACCGTCGCTGTTTGCAGCCGCCCACTCTGGGTCAGACGCTGCAGATTTGTGGACTTTTCTTAGCTTCACTTTTGTCTCTTCGAAGCCTTACCGGCATGGGTGGCCCTACCCCCCCCCTACTACTACTTCTTCTGGTGCGAACTCAGCACTACCTTTTGTCATTATTATTCTATTGTTTTCATAGTATTTGAAAAAAAACGCATATGACTTTAAAAACTATAGATTCATATGCATTTTATGAATGTACATGTCGAATATCCAATGACTCATGCCATTTTAAAATAGCTTATCTAGGTAAATTATAGATTTTATGCTTTTAAACTGAATAATGTATGCACTATTGACAATATACTGACTGATACGAAATATCAGGTGATCAATATGAAAAATAAAATGAAACACAATACTCATATCACCATAACAATACAATTACTGATGAGTCAGACAAGTTTTATATTTTTTTAGTTAAAATTACTTACCAGGTTTTAGCTTTCTTATCACGAATTTATTCACCTTGAGGAGAATAATTGTTATTTATTAGTTTTTGTCTTTGTAATTCTTTTACTTTATGAGCAGTTTTATTATTATTTAAACGGAAATAGATTTATATTTTTAGTAAATATTAAAAATTAGACCTAAAACCAAGGATATGTTAATCTTTTTATCTTTTATGAGGCAAAATCATAGATGTGACACAGATCTTTGATAAATTTTTATGGCGCACGAGTAACATTGGATAAAGACAGCGAGAACGAAGCTCTTTGTTGGAAAAAAGATTGACACACCTAAAAACTCGACAAGAAGGCAACGTTAGAAAAAATGTTTCAGACAAAACTTTTAGCATTTTTCCTTGGAAATTGAAAGAGTCTATTAGATTTTGGGTTGTTGGACTCTATGAGTCCTAAAATTGAAAATTTAAATGGAAACCCAATACCTTTAATACATATTTCAATTCAGCGAGAATTTTACGTCCAAGTAGACATTGAATTTTGATTGGGCTTCATTGGAACTGCAATACAATGCGACACTTGAAAAGAATTATATCCGTGTTAAAAGCTAATAACTAAGGTAAAAAATCGAGTGACAAGCCAATATTTTGTTGTTTTTCTTTCGTCGAGCATGTATTTACATGTATCTTTGTCTCCCCCTCCCCCATGCAGCGTCAAACTTTTCTAATAACATGCTACACTTAAAAACTTTTTCCACATTGCCACTGTTATTTGTTTACATACTCTTTGACATTTTTAGTGTTCCGTACGGAACACTTATAAGATCACTTCGGTGTCTGTCCGTCTGTCACACCCGATTTTCTCCGAAACTATTTGTCATAGAAAGTTGAAATTTGGTAATAATATAGGAATTGATGGCCTCATCAGAGCCATGTAGTTTTGAAAGTTAAATTTTGACTTAAGGGGTTAGTTTTGGGGGGTGAAATCGGAAGTGAAAAAAAAATTTTTTTACTAGGTAATCGAGTGTGGTGTCAAATGACAGCTTGTGAAAACACGAGTTAAAAATATATATATAATGTAATGCTTGCGCGCACTTTTCTTTGTATTATTTTTTAAAAAATCGCGAAAAATCGCTGTCCACCCGCCTTATCTCGAAAAGTACTTATCAAAAAATTTGAAAAAATTCTGGAATATTCTTCACGGGGTGTAAATTGTACGAAAATTATCACGAGTGCATTACCTGTAATAATTTATCTGGTATATAAAAAAAAACAGAAAGTTCAAGGTCATCAATTTTCAGTAAAGATTGGAAATAAACTTTGTTGAAAACTCATTTGGGGTGTGTTTTTTGAAGTCACTGATCATTTTATGCTTCCGTTACAACATTTTTTATTTTAAAAGCAATGAACGTACGGAACACTAATTGCGCAAGTTCAACTTGCAGTTGACCGGTTTTTTTTAGGTGTGTCAATCTTTTTTCCAACAAAGCGCTTCTTCCTTGCTATCTTTGTCACATATTACTCGTGCGCCATGAAAATTTTACAAAGATCTGCGTCATATCTATAATTTTGCTTCTTAAAACTTAGTCTACAATGCTTCCCGTAAATTTTGCGATACTTTTTTGAAAGCATTTTTTCATCCTCAATGCGCACTTAACATGAGCATTTCGGAAAATTGAAGGATTTTAGGGGGAACGGGGGAACGGATTCAGCATCAAAAAATGTACAAGGAAAGACCTTCATAATCCTTAAATTCAAATCAGAAGTCTAACGGGGGGCTGTTGAAGGGGAAAAACGATTGAGAAGAAAAAATATATTTCCAATCGATGGATGCGACCTCTAAATATTAGTATTTTTTCTAAAAATTAAGGTACTGGATTTTTTCATAGTACTAAAAATTTTGGTAGGACCAAAGAAAATAAAAAAAATTTTTTGGCTTGTCACCCTAATATACATATATACATATACATATATATGTATACATACATTCACATATGTATATATATATATATATATATATATATATATATATATATATATATATATAATATATATATATATATATATATATATATATATATATATATATATATATATATATATAATATATATATATATATATATATATATATATATATATATATATATATATATATATATATATATATATATATATATATATATATATACAGTCCCTTGGCCAAATTATTAGACGCACTGTATTTTTTTTAGTAATTTTATGTTTCTTAAGAGTTTTTATGCAATAATGGTATATTTAAACTACAATATTATTGATTTTTATTTAAAAGAATTGTTGTAGACTACATATTTGTATTTATTTTTAACATATGGCAACACTGTGTTGACAAAGTGATACATGAACGTAAATAAGTACAAACCTGTATCAGTCGCGATCGGAATCGAGTCAGGTACGGTCGTGTTTCTGTGGCTTTATGGACTGTGATTGTTTGTTTAACAGTTTTATACTACTCAGTTATTAGTTTATTTTCTATGCAGTGTTTTAAAAAAGTAATTGGACTATTTTCATTATGGGTAGAAAAGGCGATCTTTCACCACGTAAAAAAGCTGAAGTGAAGGCCCTTGTGATTGCGAAAACATTTACAAACCGAGAAATATCACGAAGATTGGAGGTTTCTGAAGCTAGTGTACGACGCATAAAAAAGAAAATCGAGTCAGGGAAGGAATTAAGCCCGAAAAGAAAGAAAAGATGCGGTAGAAAACCAATTTTCACTCCACGGTCAGAGAGATATTTGAAGAAAATTTGTGTAGAAAACAGATTTGCTACCACAAAGGTAATAAAATCACAACTCCAGGATGCTAGCGTAAATGCTTCTGAGCGCACTGTTCGAAGAAAATTGAAAGAATTAGATTTTAAGGCCTGTCGCCTCGCCAGGAAGCCCAAGTTAACAGCTGCAATGAAAGCAAAGCGCCTGAAGTGGGCCAAACAATGGCAAGACAAAGATGTGGACTTCTGGAGATCGGTAAGATACAGCAATTTAATCAATAATTGATACATTATTATCATTTTCAGTTAAATAAAGCAAATAAACATGGAAGTTTATATATTTTTTCCTATTTTTGACAGGTCTGCTTCAGTGACGAAAGCACATTCGAAATTTTGCAGAATAAAGATCAGTATGTGCGTCGTCGTCATGGAGAAAAGTTTCATCCTGATTGTGTCGTCCCGACGGTTAAACATCCCACCAAAGTGATGATTTGTCATTAGCGGCAAGGGCACTGGACGTCTGTACGTCGTCAAAGGAATAATGAGGCAAGATCAGTACAAAGAAGTATTACAAAATCGGTTGATTCCGCAGCTCAGAGAATGGTTTTTCCAAATGGGGAACCATTCACTTTCATGCAAGATGGAGCTCCCTGCCACACTGCTCGGTCTGTTAAAGCTTTTTTGGCAGAAAAAAATATCCCTCTGTTGGATTGGCCCTGACATGAACCCCATTGAAAATGTGTGGGAGCTGATGAAAAGAGAAGTGGCTAAAGATGTGATTACCAACAAAACCCAGCTCCTAGAAAAGATTATTCATGTGTGGAATCATCATCCTCAAATGCAGGAGACAGTACAATCTTGCATTGATAGCATGCCGCGCAGAATTAAAGCTTTGATAGCGGCTAAAAGTGGCTCAACTAAATATTGACTTTTAGTAACATTAATTTCACTTTTCTTTAAAACTTAATAAACTTATGCTTTTCTAAATTAATGCTGTTTTATTTATGTCAAATAAATAGGTAATTAATTGGATAATATAAAAATAAAAAACAAATTAATTTAAAATAATAAAACGGTACAATATCACTCGGTAATTAATATTTTACATGAAATCTTGCAGTGCGTCTAATAATTTGGCCAGGGACTGTATATATATATATATATATATATATATATATATATATATATATATATATATATATATATATATATATATATATATATATATGGTGTTAGTGAAGCAATCAAAGGCGAATTAAAAGACCCGTACTTTGGAAGTTCCTAAACGTGTTCTCTGTATTTGCTAGACCATCCAAAGACCCGTTTCACCGGCTGGGTAGGTAAAGTCACTCCGAAGGTCGAAAAACGAATCGTGTTTTTGTTTTCACCGGACCCGAAATTGATGCTGGGTCAAGGAGCGGCAAAATTAAGAAAATCAGGTTTGAATGGATCATATGGGATCATTCGACAACATCTTCATGCTTATGATTTCAAATGCCGAAGCACGTTGAAGAAACCTTTGCTGGGCGAAGCGTCTCGCTTCGGCCCGCTCTTACAATCGCCGGACGCCAACCCTATTAAAAACGTTTGGTCCCTTGTAAAGATAAAGCTCAGAGGAAAGACTCTGAGGACTTGGACTCAATTGTCTCCCGAGATTCGACCTATTTGCAGGGGATGCAAAAAATCTCGTCGACAGCATGGCTCGAACATGCTAGGCGATTATTGATGCAGGCTAAGTTCAGCAAATACAAAGAACACCATTTCAGACCTTATCCGGGTACTAACCACGACAAAATAGATGCTTATACTGCACTCTGTCAGTAACTTACTTAAAGTCTTTCCGAACAGAGCGACCAGACCATAGCTGACACCCAATTGAAGAAGCGCACCTTCTCAAGCTTCCCGCTTGAAGGCATAGATGGCATATTGGTGAAGCAATCAAGGCGAATTGAAAAATCCGCACTTTGATAGTTCCCAAAAGTGTTCTGTGTATTTGCTGGACCATCCCAAGACGCGCTTCGCTGTATCACGGCTCATCAGCTGGGCTAGGTTCAACAAACACAAAGAACACCATTTCAGGCCTTATCCGGGTACTGACGGAAAACTATGACAAAATAGATGCTTATACTGCTCTCTGTCGGTGGCATATTTAATATATATATATATATATATATATATATATATATATATATATATATATATATATATATATATATGTATATGGTTTAATGTAGAACAAACTGAAAACGGACCTAACGTCCATATTTCAGTAGTTTACCCAGTGTTCTCTTACCTGTCAAATCCATTCCGAGAGGCGTTTCGCTGTATCACGGCTCATCAGTCGGGCTAGGATCGACGAACAAGAGAACAGAATTTTCTGGTACTTAAGCCAATACTGTCTGCCAATAATGTATAATATGTAACGCATACCTATCTTACCATTTGGAGGCACACGCAATACTGATTTTTAATTAACTTGGATATAGGTACAAATTTATAATAATTAACATCGCCCTTGTTCATGCATAAGTGGGAGAGGCAAGGAGTGTTCTTTTGACCAAAAGGGGACATATTACAGATAGAACTAGAATCAAACAAATGAGCATAACTGCTCCGTTATAAATATCAACTGTTAAAAGATAATGTGGCGCCGCTTTTACCACAAGACAATCTTATAAAATATTCATTAAGATAAAGTTGGTGATTATTGTTTAAATGCATAATATAAAAATTTGAATATTTAATAGAAAAATTAACATCCTGAAAAACATGACGAGATTGTCCAAACATGAATGCTAATAAAATCATTCACAAAGAGAGTGACCATTCCATTTCATATTCCACCTACTCAAAAATATTTATTAGGTATTAATAGAAATTTAAATAAAAATTTTACAACAACCAGTAGTATATGCTTTTCCTAAGAGTGATGTTTATATACGTGAGAATAGATACTTACCTCAGTCATATATTCAAAAACACCTTGATTCTTGAAGTACTCTAAAATTATGACTTGTTTTCATATTACGCTATATAACCTGAACATTTTTAAGAGCTCCAATCTATATTTTTTTATAAATTTTATTTAGTAAGTAGGAACAAGGTCACAACGTAATTTTAATTACAGCATGACTTAAAAATTAATTTCACAAGTCGCGTCTCATAAGACGTTAAACTTTTTGTCCAGAAAATATAGCTATCGCTATAGAAAGACAATCTCGTGCAACAAAACGTCCCCGCAAAACGAAGTCGGCTGCCTACCGCCGGCATGTTAAATTTTGCCTCGTCGAGTTTCTCAGAGATGTCGCACAAATAGAGGTTCTATTATATGTGATCACAGGGAAAAATATGCGCGCTGAGGAACTCGACATTTTGGAGCAACGTTTTATTTTACGTGTTTGTGTTTTTGTTGCGATAGCTATATTTTTTGTATAATTATATTCTCTGTTCTTTTGGTTACTTTTATTTGAGTTTTTAGTATTAGGCATGCTTAAACAGGGGCTGATTCTCTTAAGACTCACTTAAATCGTGCATTTTGATTAGTCAAGAAAGTGACGTCATGTGCTATATATATATATATATATATATATATATATATATATATATATATATATATATATATATATATATATATATCCAATCCAAAAAGTCTCCATATACCACCTTTTCTTCTTCTATCTTCAGTCTTCATTTGTCCACTGCTGCACATAGGACTCCCCTAACTCTTTCCATGATCCTCTATCCCTGATTTGCTAGTGCTAGTTTCTTCCTGCTATTGTCTATACATTATTTCTGAGGTCTTCCAACACTTCTTTTACTTCTTTAATTGTGTTAGCCGATACTTGTTGGAAATTCATAATAAAATTATATAAAAACAGCACTATGTTTTAATTTCCAATATATTTAAAGTCACTTGACAATTGTGTCACCAGACAATGGCTTCTTCAGAAGTAAACAAGCAGGAAAAATATTTGGTGGTAATCTTGGTTATAAAGCGCTTAAAACTATCCTTAATTACCTAAGATTATGCTGATCATTTTATTATATTATTTACTGACAGAATTATTTTAAGAATGCAAATCTATGGTACTATTTCCGACAACTAATAAAGATTAAGTAAGGGTGAATGGTTTAAGTCTATGTTACCTGTTCGTTTAATAACACAGCCCCACAAAAAAAAAGTGGGGTATACTTTTGATGCGATATATCAGATCCGTAGTATTTTTGGCTGCTGATCACGAATCTGACGTCAGAATATCGCCATCACATCTCAATTTTTTTTCTAACCTCAAAAAATAGGTAAAAATTAGTAAAAAATTAAGAAAAAATATACTCCTAAAAAATTGATTCAAGCTTTTTCATGAATCCAAAGATATATTAATATGTATTCGGACACGCTAAGCTAATATTCATCGGTTGGAATGAGCCATACAGTTCTGTTTTCTTTCTAACCTCAATAAATCAGACAGATATAGTGCTTCTCGAATGCAAAAACGAATTCAAATTAAAATTCAACCGATCCTTACCAAATTTGGTACACGGGGATTTTTTTGGGTCGCTGATCACGAATCTGAGGTTGGATTTGCAAAATTCAAGATGGCAGATGTTTTCGCGCCATTTTGAACGCCGAGAAAATTCATCGGTCGATGACGGTGTTACTTCACTAGCCGGCAGAGTCCCTGGATAACGGCTTAGATGCCGTCATGGCAGGTAGAAGAAAGAGAATTACGATGCAGGGACTCGGAAACCCAGTATCGGCGGTTGGTCAGGGTGGGAAAGCGGGCCCGCAGCCGTCGTCATCCAGCGACCGTAGCTCTTCATGTGTGGGTGACTTGGCTCATGTAGAGTATAATGCTACAAGAAAACGGTCTCACGATACAAGGACTTTTCGTAAGTGCGATAAAAACAGTGATTCATTTTGTTATATTTGCTGTCAACACGTATTGAGTAAAATGGGGTCACCGATAACGGATAAGATTAAAACCTTATATAAGGATTGTTTTAACATTGAAATACAGCACCAGGATACAGATTGGGTTCCCCACATCATTTGCAGTTCTTGCAAAATAATGTTGTACATCAGTAAGAAGGCGATTAAATATTCCAGACCAGCAATATGGAATAGACCATACAGTGAAAATGATTGCTACTTTTGTATGAATGTTGTATCTAGGCATAACCGAAAAAATAAAAGCACTATTACTTATAACGATGTTTCGACAGTAACAAGACCAACTAAACTAATTCCGCCTCCTGAACCACTTGATGCTGATGTTATGGAAACGAATGATTTCACCTTATCAGTTCATGCCGAAAACATTGAGACTGTCGAAAAAGATTCAAACACTGTTACTAATGAATGTTCTAGTGACAACCTATCATATACTAGTGACACAGATAAAGAATTTCTACCATACAACCGTAAACCAGAACCAATACTCGTATCACAGTCAGAACTTAGTGATCTAGTCAGAGATTTAGGCTTATCCAAAGATGGTTCAGAGCATCTTGCTTCCTTTTTAAAGAAAAGACATTTACTTACGCCAGAAGCTACGAGTTCTTATTATAGAAACAGGGATGAAGAATTTCGAAAATATTTCACAATGGACGAGGAATTGTCACTTTCATATTGTACCGATGTAAAAGGTCTAATGGATGAATTTCAAAATAACTCATACGATCCTGAAGAATGGAGACTGTTCATTGATTCTTCTAAACGGAACATTAAGGCAGTTTTGCTGCATAATACCAACGTTTACGCTCCCATTCCGATTGCTCATTCCACAGTTATGGAAGAGCAATATGAAAAAATGAAGCAGCTTTTGATAAAAATAAAATATGCTGATCATAACTGGAAAATTTGTGGAGATCTGAAAAGTGTAACAATATTGCTTGGCCAACAGTCAGGGTTTACACTTTATCCCTGTTATAAATGTCTGTGGAATAGCAGAGACAGGGAACGTCATTATAAGAAAAAAATTTGGCCAACAAGAGAATCGTTCACTCCTGGTGAAAATAATGTATTGTTTCCACCATTGGTAGATCCAGGAAAAGTTCTTATTCCCCCGCTTCACATTAAGCTTGGACTTATGAAGCAATTCACGAGAGCATTAGATACAAACGGCCCATGTTTCAAATATTTGCATAAAAAAATTTCCGAAATTTTCTGAAGCTAAAATTAAGGCAGGCGTATTTGACGGGCCACAAATAAGAAAAATTGTTTCAAGATTCATTATTTGTTACCAAAATGAATAAAGTTCAAAAAGCTGCTTGGCTTAGTTTTAAAGAAGTCGCAACAAACTTTTTTGGGAAATAATAAAAGTCCTAAGTACAAAGAAATAGTCGAGAAAATGGTAAAAAATTTTCAAACATTAGGTTACTTAATGAATCTAAAATTACATTTCCTGGACTCCCACATCGATGATTTCCCAGATAATCTTGGTGACTACAGTGAGGAACAAGGGGAACGTTTTCACCAAGATCTGAAAATCATAGAAAATCGGTATCAAGGACGATGGGATGACCATATGCTAGCGGACTATTGCTGGTCGCTAAAAAGAGAAACAAGTCCTCAAAAGCGTTTGGGCAGAAAGCCTTTGAATAGGTCATTCGCGGAAAAAAGAACAAGATACAGCCAAAAAAAGGAAAGTTAGGCGCGGGTCTAACCTTCGCAATTCTAGGGCTTAAGGGTCTACTATTTGAGAGTATATGGTTTAAAAGTCCTGGTTTTGAGTTTATTGGTTCTCATTTTTAAAGTTACAGGGTTATTGAGGTCTATTTTTTGAGGTTACAGGGTGTGGGAGTCTAAGGTTTCAGGGTTTAGGGTTTAAGAGTATCAGGTTTGAGGATTCCCCAACTGTATACCAAATTTGGTAGGAATCGGTTGGTTTTCAAAAATTTTGTCCGCCATCTTGGATCCGCCATTTTGAATTTTGCAAATCCGACCTCAGATTCATGATCAGCAACCCAAAAAACCCCCGTGTACCAAATTTGGTAAGAATCGGTTGAATTTTTATTTGAATTCGTTTTTGCATTCGAGAAGCACTATATCTGTCTGATTTATTGAGGTTAGAAAGAAAACAGAACTGTATGGCTTAATCCAACCGATGAATATTAGCTTAGCGTGTCCGAATACATATTAATACATCTTTGGATTCATGAAAAAGCTTGAATCAATTTTTTAGGAGTATATTTTTCTTAATTTTTACTAATTTTTACCTATTTTTTGAGGTTAGAAAAAAATTGAGATGTGATGGCGATATTCTGACGTCAGATTCGTGATCAGCAGGCAAAAATACTACGGATCTGACATATCGCATCAAAAGTATACCCCACTTTTTTTTGTGGGGCTGTGTAATTGATTGGAGTTTTTCCGTTTGTTAATTTCAAGACATTCAAGCAAATTTAATTTTTTAGATTTATTTTCTACATGTAGGATGTTTAACGTATCATCAAAATTATGGGATTCGTTTATTATATGGGTTGCGTAATGTGAATTGTTCTTATTTTTTAAATAACTATGTTTATGTTCTTTAATGCGAGTTTTAAAAGATCTACCAGTTTGTAGATTTTGTAGGTTTTAGTACAAGATCCACAGTTTAATAAATAAACTCCTGATTTTAAAGATTTCTTAGACTTGGTTTTATTATTCAAAATTATACTACTTAAGGAATTACTTGTTTTGAATGCTATTTTATTGTTCTTTTTTATTAAATGTTTGGAAATTGTTCTAATTATTTTCCCTGTGTATGTGAGTGTTCTAAATTTTCCTTTTTTGTCATTAATTGTGGGATAAATTAGAGAGATTGCTTGTTTAAAGGATTTTTTATTCAAGATATTATCTATAATGTTGGGGTCATATCCATTATTAATTGCTATTTGTTTGATTATGTTGAATTCTTTGTTAAAATTAGTTTTTAGTCATAAGGATATGTAACAATCTATGTATGAAAGAGTTAAAAGCTGCCTTTTTGTGAGGATGAGGGTGGGATGAATTATTATGTATGACTGTGTCAGTATGTGAAGGTTTGTGAAAAATCGAGAAATCGTGTTTATTGTTCACTTTTGATATAGATATGTCCAAGAAATTTATAGAGTTATTGGTTTCTAATTCTATGGTAATGAAATTATTTAGGAAGTTAAGGAGGATTGTTAGTTGTCTATCTGTTCCCGTGAAACAGGAAATGATATCGTCAACATATCTATACCAGTAAACAATATTTTTGCTTACCGTGTTTTGATGAATTTTTAGTTCTAAATGATCCATAACTATAACACAAAACATATCTAACTTCTTTTACTTGTTCTTGGTCGCCACTGTATTAAACGTACCGTCCATTCTTCGGGATTTTTCCTTCCCAGCACCATTTAGTCTAGCTATGCAATCTATAACGCCTGCTGCTATATATTTGAAACTTAACCAACGAGGATTAGTATTAAAAATAACTACGGAACATTTTATTTTAGAAGTTACATCATTGTTATAAAGATGTAAACAAAATTAATGTCAAAAAAATCTCCATACACTCAAGAATTCCACTGAAAAAAACACGTTATAATCAGCCGCATTTTATCAAGCTATCTATTGCTCGGTCATACTTTATAATCTACCACTTGTTGCTAGTAATTTTGCAGTGGGTTTTTAAAATAGTATTAAAAATGAGCGAGATAAATTGTGAAATTCCATTTCAAGTTCGAAAGATCATAATTGATTTGTGGAAAGACGGAAAATCGTACAGAAATATAGGTAAAATCGTTAAAAAAAAGTCGCATATTAATGTTCAGTACATTGTAAACCAGTATAAATCAACGGGTTCCTATAAAATTTGACCACGCTCCGGTCGTCCCAAGAAACTGGCTCCAGGTGAAGAGGCCAGTATTGTTAGACAAATAATTATAGATCCCAATAAAAGTGCACAAAAATTAAAAGGAGAAGTACGGGAACTATTTTCGAAAAATGTTTGTTCCCAAAAAATGAGAAATTATTTACACAGGGGTGTGCAGCCAGGAAGAAGCCGTTAATTTCGGAAGAAAATCGCAAAAAGCGGTTAGCTTTTGCTAGGGAATACGTCACTAAACCTCCTGAATTTTGGGAATCTGTAATCTTAAGTGATGAAACTAAAATTAACCTTTTTGTGTTCAAATGAGGCAGTCACTACAAAAACACAATCTACACACTCTGGAGAATATTTCAGAAATTTTTCAAAATTTTTGATCAGTGCTTTTCGAGATAAGGAGGGGACAGCGCAATTTTTTAAAAGTCATACAAAGAAAAGTGTGCGCAAATATTACATCTATAATATATATGGTATAAAATGCAAGGTTTCTTTGTTTGTCTGTCTGTTTGTCCGTAAGTGCGCTTATGAACGCTGGAGAACCACATATCCGATTTACGTGCTTTTTTTTTAAAACATACATATGTTCTCTGGCCAGGTTAGTTCAGGTTAGGGGGTATATTTTATTATGTTCAGTAACATAAGGAATAAACAGTGACGATAATAGTGACTCAAGTCGGAAAAAGTTTGGCGCTAGCGCGTCCTCTTGCAATACACTGCCTAAACCATTAAATATGGAACAATATCTTGTAGCAAAGAATATAATATATAAGATCCAACGTCTCTCTGTCTGTCTGTCTGTCCGTTAGTGCGCTTATCACTCAAGAACCATTTATCCGATTTACGTGTTTTTTTTTTTTTTACATTTGTTCTCCGGCCAGGTTATCTATATTCTTCTATAACATATATAAAATGCAACGTCTCTCTGTCTATCTGTCTGTCTGTCTACCTGTCCGTTAGTGCGCTTATCACTCGAGAACCACTTTTCCGATTTACGTGTTTTTTTTTTAATTCATACCTTGTTCATACCTTGTTCTCCGGCCAGGTTATCTATAATCTTCTATAACTTATATAAAATGCAACGTCTCTCTGTCTATCTGTCTATCTGTCTGTCTACCTGTCCGTTAGTGAGCTTATCACTTCAGAACCACTTATCCGATTTACGTATTTTTTTTAAACATATGTTCTCTGGCCAGGTTATCTATTAATATATATAAAATGCAACGTCTCTCTGTCTGACTCACTGTCTGTCTGTCTGTCTATCTAGCAGTCTGTCCGTTAGTGCGTTTATCATTGGAGAACCACTTATCCGATTTACGTGCTTTTTTTTTAAAACATGCATATGTTCTCTGGCCAGGTTATAGGATATATTTTATTACATTAGGTAATATAAGAAATTAGCAGTGACGATAATAGTGAATCAAATCGGAAAAAAGTTTGACGCAATGGAACAATATCATGTAGCAAAGAATATAATATATATAAGATATAACGTCTCTCTGTCTGTCTGTCCGTAAGTGAGCTTATCACTGGAGAACCACTTATCCGATTTACGTGTTTTTTTTTTAATTCATACATTTCTTCTCTAGCCAGGTTATCTCTAATCTTCTATAACATATATAAAATGCAACGTCTCTCTGTCTATCTGTCCTTTAGTGCGCTTATCACTCGAGAACCACTGATCCGATTTACCTGCTTTTTTTTAAAACATACATATGTTCTCTGGTCAGGTTATAGGATATATTTTATTAAGTTCGGTAACATATTTTAGTACGTTAGGTAACATAATAATAAGTCCACGCGAGCGGAGCCGCGGACATGGCTAGTTACATATTTTTTTTGAACTCGTGTTTTTACAAGCTTTAAAAACTAACCCTTTAGTCATTTATCTTTCAAAACTAGACGGCTCTGATGGGGCCATTAATTCCTATATTAGTGCCAAATTTCAAATAGTTTCGGAGAAAATCGGGTGTGACAGACGGACAGACAGACACCGAAGTGATCTTATAAGTGTTCCGTATGAAACACTAAAAAAGATAGTGATATACTCATTTCTCGTTGTGGCCGTTACTGGCACACACACATACATACAAATTACGCTCAAATGTGCTTTCCCAACGAATTTAAAAACTTATTAGTTCCATTTATTGAGGAAGCTTTTAGCGCTGTCGTCTGCTACGCCATAATAGGTAAATAGAAATGACACAACAATCTTTATTTCAGCCGATGGATAATAAAAGAAATAATGTAAATAAATGACTTAAAAAAAAAACAATTCCACCTGACTATTACAGGTGAAAAGCTGAAAAAGTGTAATTAAAAAAGTAAATTATACGTTACTGATTATAATCGCTGTTATTCGCGAGTTGGAGTTTTACTGCCAGAACAAAGAAATCGTATATCTGGAGTATTATTTAAAAACATAAAAACTAAAGTTATTTACCCACTACATCTCCTCCGAACCGACCCTGCAAAATAAATCGTGACTTGGACTACTTCATACTTAAGAATAACTTCCATTTCACATTTTATGAATCAAAAACCAAAAAAAATCTCATAATATTACATATTAACACTCTACAGTATCTAAAGATCCTCACCCCTTACAGTCATTACACCTAAACGGATATCACTCAGAAACCATAGGTTCCTTTGCTGCTTTAAGTATTACGTATGTACCAAATTTGAAATCTATATTTCATTTTGTTCGAGAGTTAAAGGGTGTGTAACTACTTAAAAATAAGGATATTTTTTTAGAATATTTTTAAAGAAAACTATTGCCTCAAATGTTTTAAAATGTTAGGTATATATTTATTATTTGTTTACAAATACACACAAGTTTTTTCTGTCCAAAATATTAAAATTTACGAGGCTTACGCCCCAATAAATATATATAAAATTCCGCTATTCCGCTGGGGAACAAAGGGTCTCCACAAAACTTCTCCACCTGACTCTGTTTCTAGTGAGGTTTTTTATTTCGCCCCATGACTTGCCAGCTTGCTTGGCTTCTTCCAAAATTGTGCGTCTCCATGTCTGTCTCGGTGTGCCCCTGCCACGACTGCCCTTTGGGTTCCAATCGAGAGCTTGTTTTGCAATATCGCCTACGGGTTTGCGGAGGGTATGGCCCAGCCACCCCCACTTTCTGCGTTTGATATTGTACTCTATCGGTGTTTGCTTCGCTCGTTCCCATAACTCGGTGTTTGGTATCTGGTCCGGCCAGTATATTCGTAAGATTTTGCGTAAGCACTTGTTTGTAAACACTTGTAGTTGATTGGAAATACTTTTGGTCACTTTCCAGGTCTCACAGCCGTACAGAAGCACCGATTTGATATTTATGTTGAAGAGGCGTATTTTTATGTTTGGCGACAGCATGCGGGACCTCCAGATGTTGTTGAGAATCCCGAATGTTTGCTGTGCTTTAAGTATTCTTTGTTTGACGTCAGACTCTGTCCCTCCGTTCGTATCTATCCCACTGCCAAGGTACGTGAACCTTTGTACCCTCCTTTCGATTGGGCGATTATTTAGAGTTAAGGTTGTATTTTCATTGTTCATTATTCTCATCTCTTTTGTTTTGGAGTTGTTAATCCGCAGCCCCACTTTTTCTGCCTCCTCTGCTAATCGAGTCACTTTGCGTCCTTTAATGAGTGAGATAGAAGGTAGATATCGTCCACATAGTCTAGGTCTTCCAGACATGACGTCAGGCTCCATCTTATGCCTCTTTGAATGTTGTTAGTTTTAGTCATGACTTCGTCTAGAACGCCCCAATAAAGGGACAGATGAAAAAAAAAGTAGCTCCCCGTTGCCTGGAATCAAAAGAAAAAAAAAACAAAATGGTCATTAAATAGATATAATTTTCTGTACCATCAACTGTGGATTTTAAAAAATGTTGAAAATTATAAGAATGGCGGCGTTTAGAAAAAAAAGTATAATATTTACACTAGGAAAGTGTCAATTTTTTGTATGCCAAATTGACATTTTTGGTCCAATCAAAAAATTAAGTCGATATAATAAATTGTTTTCAAGTTACAGAGGGAGAAAATTTAAAAAATACAGTTTTGAAAAAAACTCGTATAAAAAATGACTAACGTGTAACACATAAATAATGTTCTCTTGCCACATACCTACCTTTGTGACTATTTTTGAGTTCACTGAAGTATTAGATGTTTAACTTTCACTGACGTGATGATGTCAGGGCACTGGAATTCTAATACCTGCTCCGGTTCGCGTTACGCTTCCCAAAACGAGTTTATGGCCCCTCGAGCAGCTGTGCCTGGTGACAGCTGGATTTTAAAAAATAAATATACTTTGTTACTTCGACCTCTTATTCTATACATATAGAAGCATTGAAATACGTTAAAAAATCGATTTTTTGTAATTATCACACTCGTATGGCCCCTTAACGTACGGTAGAACAGAGCGGTAGATCGACAAACAGCAAAAAACCCCCTTGTAGCGTAAATGATATGGAAGGAATAAAAGTAGTCTAAATAACTTTAAGTATAGTAAACAAGTAGTGCTTAGAAGCATTATTAGTGGCGCAGCCAAATTCAAAAAGCAGGGGAAGAGGAGTATATGGATACAAAGGAGGTTTATTTAAGGAAAAAAAGAAAACGTGAAAAGAGAAGCTACTTATAGAGAGGGAGGGGTCATCAATCGACAAAGAGGGGAATACTAAATGACAATCGGGACGCGAGACATCGTAATGAAAAAACAGATCCTGGATCTCTAAAAGCTTAGGCCGCTCTCTATACAATAAACTAAAATCGAACTTATCTCAATTTAAAAATCAATGACCGGAGAGTGAATATTTTTCACATAAGAGAACCCCTAATAAAATAAAGTCCCGTTTCTAAGGGGCGTATTTCCTACATCCAAGTGAAGGGGTATACGCCCCCCACCAGGCCCCTTCCTTGGCTACGGCACAGGGTACAATATAGGTATAAAATCCGTGTTATAGTAATATTCTTTCCTCCTTTTTATTTGTGGGCTCTAAAACTTCGACAACGCTGCCACGTTTCTATCCGTTGGCACGCATACATAGCAACTCGCCCCGGGGTGGCATTACGTCACACTTTTTAATACTTGGGGACCGTGCTCGGTTTAAAAAGGCAGAAAAGCACAATGCCAATATTGTGTTAGACAGCTTCAGCTTGGCAACAACAATAATTAATAAAGTCTCAAATAACTGTAATTTAATTACTAGTTAGAAAGATTTATTGATTTGACGGAGATATTGCAGAAATATACAGAGAGGAACAGAAAAAATTTTGCTGAGGTACTAAACTTGTACATGAGGAACACAATTTTACTTCATCATCATCATCATTAGCTTATTCCATCCATAGTCGGATGTAGGCCTCCTCAAGTTGTCTCCAATGAGCTTTGTTGTTTGCTTTTTCCATCCAATCGTGTCCCGCTAATCTTTTTATGTCGTTCATCCACCTTGTCCGTGATCTACCTCTGCATCTTTTGTGTTTTCTAGGCCTCCACTCAACTATACGGCGTGTCCATCTGTTATCATTTAGCCTTGCGATATGCCCCTCCCAAATCCATCTTAATATGCATATTCGTTACATTACATATGTTACTTTCGACCTCCGCCTGCAGCATCAGAGTGTGGATTGAGTAGCCTCACGGTGCTGTTGACGGTTCCAAGCTCGGACATAGGAGGAGGATTTATGGGCAAGGCTAGCAACCTACCCACAGTAAAAAACAACACATGGCTCACAGAACTAATGTAAAGTCTCGGAACAGGAGGGACAATGGGTTGACGAAAACGGCGAGGAAACACAGAATGAATAACAATAATAAAAGGAATATAATACGAATAGCAACATCAAACATAAAAACATTAAATAATAAAGATCAGGAAATTGAAAAGGAATTGAAAAATAAAAAGATAGAAATATGCGCATTACAGGAACAAAAAAGAAGGCAAAGAGCAAATCTGGAATATAAAGGCATGCCTACACGCAGCCGCACTGGAAGCATTAGGGTACCAAGAGAAAAGGGATGAACAGCAAAAACCATATTGGTGGGATAAAGAAATTAAATACGAAATTGAAGAAAAACGGAAAAGCTATCACAAATACTTAAGTTCAAAGAGCACAAACGACAAAGTAAAATACAAAGAATCCCAAGCTAGAGTACGCAAAATGATTAGTGACAAAAAGAACAACCAATGGGAAAAGACATGCTCAAGACTCAACACTTACATAGGAGGAAGAAAAAGCACAGAAAGCTGGAGACTTCTTAAAAATATGAGAACAGAATGGAAAAGAGAAATCTTCTCACCAATAACACCAGAAAAATGGAACCAATATTTTACAAATATGCTAACAGAAGATAGACTAGAGTTCAAAAGTACCCAACATGGAAACCCAAATATGGTTTATACGAGGATCCCCAATAAGGATAACAACATCAGAAGTTAAAGAAGTATGTAAAACGCTAAAAAATGGTAGAGCTCCAGGACCAGGAAACATCCCAGGAGAGATAGTAAAATACGGAACTGAAAAGCTATTTAGTGCTTTGAGGAACTTATTCCAAAGATGCATTAACACATCAGAAGTACCTGAGGAATGGAAGATATCATACATATCAACAATTCATAAGAAGGGAGACAAGAATGATTGAGATAACTATCAGGGAATAACGGTTACAGGATCTATTAGCAGAATATACGGAAAAATACTTAAAAATAGAATAGAAACGGAATACGCGGACGTAGAAGCTGAAGAACAGGCAGGCTTTAGAGCAGGAAGATCCACAATAGACCATCTCTTCTCACTGACACAAATCCTAGAAAAGAAAACCGCATTTGATCAGGAAGTCCATGTCTTGTTTGTTGATTTAAAAAAGGCCTACGACAGCGTGCCCCTAGTGAGATTGTGGGAAACACTACAACAGAGTAATGTAAGCACCGAAATAATTAAAGCCGTAAAATCCTTATACCAAGAGGCAAGAAGTAGTATGAAAACCAAATATGGTATAACAATAGGTTTCCAGGTCACAAAGGGTCTCAAACAGGGCTGCTATATATCCCCAACGCTATTTAAAATCTATTTGGAGAGTGCACTGAAAAATTGGAAAAGGAAATGCAGCAGTATGGGATTACCACTGGATGACGATACTATATTGTACACGCTATCATTCGCGGACGGCCAGGTAGTAGTCGCTCAGGACATCGATGATATGGAATACATGACACGAAAACTTACGGAGGAATATGAAAAGTGGGGCCTAGAAGTCAATATTAAAAAGACCGAGTATATGTGCCTCGGAGGACAACAGCAGGACTTGAAACTGGCCACAGGGACGGAACACTGGAAGAAGCAGTATTCGAGAGGAATATCCAAGGAAGAAAGGCGATTGCAATGCTTAATACATAATACAAAAACATAACCATTGAAAATAAGAAGAGAATTTACAACTCAATAGTGGAAAGTATAATAACTTACAGCTCCCAGGTGTGGCCATTGAAGGAAAGAACCGAAAAAATACTAAAAGCTACAGAAATGGATTTCTGGAGACGAGCAGCCAGAAAAGACTGCATATGAAATGACATGATAAGACGAGCTTTAGAAATAAAGCACGATATAGTGGACGAAATCAGAACCCAACAGTTGGTATGGTACGGACATGTACAGAGAATGTCCCAAGACCGACTACTTAAAAATATCTTAAATTGGAACCCTCATGGAAGAAAAAAAGCGAGGAAGACCACGCCAAAGCTGGAGAGCAAGAATCAACAAGGAAGTACTAGAGAGAGATCTGGAGGAGGAGGGACGGACAAACCGGGAGGAGTGAAAATTAGGCATCGGAAGACGGAAGACGTTATAAAATCGATCAATATATATATATATATATATATATATATATATATATATATATATATATATATATATTTATATATATTTATATATATATATATATATATATATATATATATATATATATATATATATATATATATATATATATTTATATATATTTATATATATATATATATATATATATATATATATATATATATATATATATATATATTTATATTTATATATATATATATATATATATATATATATATATATATATATATATATATATATATATTATATATATATATATATATATGTATATATATATATATATATATATATATATATATATATATATATATATATTTATATATATTTATATATATATATATATATATATATATATATATATATATATATATATATATATATATATATATATATAGTCGACGAGTGATTTTAGGTTTCTAGTATGCTGGATAATGAGCTGCTCAAATTTATCGGCAGTTCTGCCTAGTTTATGAACCTACAGTAATGAGTGAAGGAAAGATTAGAAAATGCTGTCGAGACTTCAAAAAATGACCACACAAATGTGCATGATAAATAGCGGAGTGGCAGGCCCAGTATCCAGACTGATGAAATCGTTCAACAAGTGGACCAAAAACTGCGATTTGAGCAACGATTGCCCTTGAAACAGTCGCTTGGTGGACAGCGGTTTAAAGACGACGAGGAACTCAAGACCGCCGTTGTCAACTGGTTCAATTCCTAGGCGGAGAACTTTTATGCAAAGGGATTGAAGAAGCTGATGCAGCATTACGAAAAGTGCTTAGAAGTGAACGGAAATTATGTGGAATAGTGAAGTAGGTTAGCAGGAAACTAAAACCGTCAATAAAAACTTTTTCTAACGAATATATATATATTTTTTTTATGTCCAAACGACCCTTACTTTTCGAATATGCCCCGTAAATCTACCATCTCTTACTTCAAAGTTAAATAAGTTTTTCTGTATTCCATCATGTACATATATCCAACCCTTTCCACCGCATCCAAAAATAACAAACGAGGGAGTCATTATCCAGAATTATTACAGCCTAAAAAGTCCCGGAATATTATTTGCTTGTTTCAAAGTTATAACAAACACACGGCGCCCACCTGGTTTGTTTCTGTTTTGCGTTTTCAAGTTATGAAATTTTAAATTGGTTCGAAATTTTCGAGTTTGTGAACAGTACGAACAGCTGTTTGGGGAGAAACTATGGTTGGTTCGGATATCACGTTAATTAATAATTAACGAAGGCTAAAGTAAAGATAATAATTTTATATGAAGTTAAATCAAATTTAAAAAAATTAATCCTTATATAAAAAACTTACCAAATTTATCTGAGTAGTCTATAATTGGTCGTTCCAAGAGTTAAAGCAAAATCTGAGAGATGGAGTCACCTGTCAGTACCATTTACCTTCTAAGTGTAGCTAGACTTTTTACCACATAACTGAAGTAGCGTACTTTTCAGCCTTCTAAGTTGACCAAAGCAATACGGAAAAAAAGGAACGGTGCGCCACTATTCCGCCACACTCAGACCATCACAATATCTCTTGGGGGGCGGCCTACACTCCTATGTCCTAGTGGTGACCTATCACGAGTAATTCTTACTCTCCTTCCGTCTTCCATCCCACCAATGTATTCATTCCACTCTCTTCTCCGTCTCATCACCTAATCGTTGATATCCTCTACCCGACACCTGTTTCTTATATCTTTCCTTCTCTCTCCATTCAAAAGTGTCTTTCCAGCTATTCTGCGATGTACCTTCGTTTCTGTTGATTCCAGTAGTCTTTTGATTTTCGATATATTTGCTCCTGGTTTCCGCAGTATATGTCATAGCAGGTCTTATAGTTATTTTATACATTCTCGATTTGGCTTCGATTTCTATGGTTTTGTTACACCATACTATGATTAATTGAAAATTACAGGCTGCTATCTTTACTTAACTGTTTTTCAAAGGTTTTCGAAAAAGTTATTTACAATAAGATAACTCCATTTCTTGATAATAACAAAGTTCTAACCTAACACCAGCACGGGTTTAAAGAAAAGCACTCTACAGAGACCGCAGCGATCGACTTTATAAAGCATATATATAATAAACTTGATATAAATGAGAAAGTAGTAGCTCTACTATTTGATCTAACAAGGGCATTTGACACAATAGACCTAGGCTTTGTTGTTAAAAAATTTGAAAGGCTAGGTAGTAGAGGACCACTAAATAAATGGTTTAATTAATTTTTGAAGAGTAGAAACTTTAAAATAAAAATTGGTAATATTTTTTTCGCAAATGACAAACTGTGACTTAGGGACCCCTCAAGGCAGTGTCTTAGGTCCTCTAATTTTCTTGTTGTTCATAAACGACTTACCTGAATACATTTCATGTGGAATCGTTTTTATGTTCGCTGACGATACGACCATAGTCATCTCAGCCAAAGATGAGAAACTTTTGGAGAAAAAAATTTAAAATAATATTGACTGAGTTCTCAAACTGGTGTAAAAAGAATACCCTTATAATAAATCTATCAAAGACCGTGTCTATGAAATTTAAGACAAAAATGCGCAAGCCAATAAACCTAAATATTGTATTTAATAATATGAATTTGCCTGTTAGCCATAGTTCAAAGTTTTTAGGAATCATAATAGATTCTAACCTCGAATGGAGTTTGCACATAGATGACGTTTACTCAAGACTAAATAAATGTTTTTTTTATGATAAAGTCTTTAAAAAACTCATTAAGTGTTCCCAATCTCATAACTGTCTATTACGCTAATGCGTACCCATCCATGTCCTATGGTCTGGCGGTTTGGGGAAGTGCGCAGGAACTGGACAGAGTGTTGATAATGCAAAAACGAATTATGAGACTAATTTTTAGTATGCCATATAATGCATCCTGTAGGGAAGTCTTTAAGAATAGAAAAATATTAACAGTTACAAGTATTTATATATATAAACTCTTAATGTATATCTATCAAAATCAAGATAGCTTCATGTCGCATAGATCTTTTCATCTTTATCCGACTCGAAACAGAGAAAATTTTTATGTTGAAAAACACAATCATGAATATGTTAAAAAAACTAGTCATTACTTAGGTTGCAGACTATTTAACTTACTGCCGGAAAATGTAAAAAGGATTGAATCTATAGCACGTTTTAAAAAACAAATAAAAACTATACTATTAAGTAAAACTTTTTATTCTGTAACTGAATTTGAAAGTTATCTACTGGGCGGAGTGTGAATATTATTCTCTATAGCATCCTTACTTAATTGAGGCATCTCCAGTATGTACTTTGCTTGTTATAAATCTGTTTGTTATAAATATGTATGTTATGTTTTTTGTTATATCTTGTATTTACTGTGTATTAATGTGTTTAATAGTAAGATTTCTTTTTTTTTTCTATTTAATATTTTCGATATTACCTAAAATGGGATCATACATCCCTTTGATGACATGTCTTATCTACAATTGTCTATTGTCTATGTTGTTGAGGCACTCTCCTATTTTTGCGTCACTCGTCGTTTGTTCCTTCATTTCCGCTTCAATATCACCCTAAGCAGATATTTCTATGCCTGGATATTTAAACTTCATTTACTGTTTAATAACTTTTCCATCCATCTCAAGTTTACCTCTTAAGCGTGTCTTTGACGTTGTTATACACTTTTTATCTTGGAGGCAGATACTACCATATTAAAGGATTTAGCTGTGCAATTAAATTGGTGTAGGAGTCATTGTAGATCGTTTTCATTTTCCGCAAATAGTACTGCGTCATCGGCATAACATAAAATGTTAATTTCATTGTCTCCTATTTTATATCCTCTTATGGTCCGCACTTTTCTTATTATTTCGTCCATGATGATGTTGAAAAGAGGGGGGCACAGTGAGTCTCCCTGTCGAACACCGTTCCCAGCTGGTATCAGACTGGTAAGTTTTCCGTTGATATTTGCTTGGATTTGGTTCGCTTTGTATACATTCTCTAGAGTCTTAACTACACTCCTGGACAAAATGAACGCAACGATATATTAAATCATACAAATCTCTATAATGAATTAATTTTAATAATTTTTTATGAACATTAGTTACACTAAAAGTAAGAAAAAACTTATTCGGATACTTTAAAAGTGAATTAGCTACCAAATTTCTCTATAAGATTCGAATTAAAATTATTCTTAAGACTTAATAACAAAATCGTTGAAATTATGTAATAATGAAAAAAATTAACTGGGACACTAGAAGCAAAATGAATGGTGTAACTGGGACACTAGTAGCTTCTAATTAAATTTTGTATAAAATCTTGAGGAATTTGCTCCCATTCTGTGATAACTGTATTTTTAAGTTCTCTCAGGTTTCTAGGTGCAGGTATATGACGTTTCACATTTTTCTTAAGGTGATCCCATACATGTTCTATCGGATTCAGATCCGGGCTTTTTGTGGCCATTGCATAATCGGTATATCAACTTGATTAAGATAATCGAGTACCTCCCTAGCCACGTGAGGTGGAGCGTTGTCTTGCATAAACAGGATATTGGGCCCCACAAAATGACCGAAAGGCATCACATGTTCTATTACAATATTCTCAAGATAGTAGTCAGCATTCATGGATCTCGTACGGACAGGAACTAACTCTGTGCGAGCATCAAAGCAGATGCCACCCCAGAACATAGCAGAGCCACAGCCGAATGGAATCCTTGCAGAGATATTGCAAGGAGCAAACCTCTCTCCTGGTCTTCGCCATACTCGCTCACGACCATCTGGATGTTTTAGTCTAACCCTAGTTTCATCTGTGAAGAAAACTTGTTTCCAATCATCCACAGACCAGTTTTCGTGATTTCGAGCAAAACGTAACCTGGCAAATCTGTTCTCTCTAGTAAGCAAGGGCGCAGTGGCTGGTCTTGTACTGTTTAATCCAGCTTCATTTAACCATCTTCTAACTGTTTTAGAAGAAATTGTGACATTGCGAACAGCTTCGAGTTCGTTTCTTATTATAGAACTAGTGACAGTCCTGTTTCTTAAAGCATATTGTCTTATAAAACGTTCATCTAGGTCGCTAGTGCATCGTTTTCGCCCTTGCCCTAACCTTCTAGAATAAGTTCCTACTTCAGTCAAGCGTCTTACCATACGACTTATTGTGGAAAGATGTTCGCCTAACAAATTGGCAACATAACTCTGACAATATCCCTCGTCCAATAAAACTGAGGCTCGCACTCCCTCGTGTTCAGTTAAATTCCTTCTTCGATTCATTTTTCTAATTCTTCGGGGTCAAAAATAAAACAGTCTACCACAAAAACGTATTACTTTGAAAAAGGGAACAATTTATAAGCTTACTTTTAAAGAAAATCTATCGCATTATTACAGAAAATTGTTTATCTTCTAAAAAATTCTGTAAAACTGTAAATCTAAACGAATTGTTTTGATTTCTGTCATGAACAACGAAACAAAATATGCATAGTCTACTATTCAAATACTCGATAAACTTTAAAACTGACAAAGGAAAAAGATAAATTAATTTTCAGATTGTTGCGTTAATTTTGTCCAGGAGTTTATAATATATGGGATTCGCCTGTTATAGAGGAGTTGTATAACATCCTTCAGTTGAACACGGCCAAATGCATTTTACAGGTCAATAAAACATACATATATAGCCAGGATTGTTGTATTCAATGGACTTCTCCAATATTTGTCAACAACGGCGTCTGTACAGGATTTTCCTGATCTGAACCCTTGTTGTTCATCTTCTATGGAGGAAAAACTATTAATTTTGTTCACTATGATCTTTGTTACGAGTTTTAGTGTGGTGCTCAACAGATTTATTCCTCTATAAATCAAAGGTATTTTCTTATCTTCCTCATCATTTGGGATTCTATGGCTACATAAGATCTTCTGAATTAAATTTGTCAACTGTTGCACTAAACTTTCTCCCCGATATTTCAAAAGCTCATTCGAGATACCGTCTTGTCTAGAACATTTTTTATTCTTTAACTTCTGTAGTGCCTGCTGCGCGTCCGACATCCCAACTTCGGCATTCTCGTCGACCACTATTTCCGGTGTGTTCAACGTCAACTCTGCATCCTCTGCTTTATATAAAGCCTCCAGATATTTGATTCAATCTTCCCTAGGTATCAAATTGTTTGTTTCAACCAACTCGTTGATCTCTTTCCTTTGCTCCTAGTTGGGAATGTGGAATCTGCTCTAAGTTGGGAATGTGGAATCTTTGGCACAATGATACTACTCAGTATATATCACCACTACACCAAACACTTTATTTTTGCACTCGACGCGCGTTTCACTAACCATGTTCAACGCGTTCAAAGTAATATTACTTTGAACGCGTAGATAATCTTATCGAATCTGGCCCTTTTGAAAAAGAGGTTAAAAATTCTTTAAAAAAATGTAAGAACCTTGTCTCCGAATCGCTAAAATTTAAATTAAATGTGAGTAATTCGACCATACCAAAATTGTATCGCTTACCCAAAATTCACAAACCTAGAAAAGCAATGCGACCCATTGTTTCATCGGTCGGATCAGCCACATATTTAATATCCAAATGGTTATCAAAAGAACTTGAAAAATTTACCATTAAATACTTTCGGAGTGAAAAATTCATTAGAATTCATTAATAAAACAAAAAATCTAGTTCTTAATGAAGGTGAAGTCTTAATTTCTTTTGATGTTAGTTCTTTGTTCCCTAGTGTGCCAATTCCACAAACTTTACAATATCTCGAAGAATTACTTAGAACGAATGACTTTGAAGACGAAATTATTCGTGAATACTTAACATTATCTAAACTTTGTATGGAACAAAATTATTTCCAATATAACAATCAATTTTATGTTCAGAAAGAAGGAACAGCTATGGGGAATTGCTTATCACCTTTCATAGCCAATTTATTCATGAGTAAGTTTGAAATCGAAGCCAGTTAAGAATTCGAATATTTCCCAAGGGTATGGTATAGGTATGTGGATGATATTTTCGCGATTTTTGATACAAAGAAAGCAGATATTGAAGATTTTGTTTCTAAATTAAATAATCAGCATGATTCCATTAAATTCACTTACGAAGTTGAGAACAAAGGACAACTGCCTTTTCTAGATATTTTAATTATTAAAAATAATAATAGATAAGAATTTGATATCTATAGGAAGGACACAGTAACAGATAGATATATTCCTAATGATTCATTTCATTGCAAACAACATAAATTAGCCTCATTACATTTTTTAGTTCATCGTTTGGTCACTTTCCCTCTGAATGGAGTAAACTTTAATAAAGAAAGGAATCGTATTAGAAGTAGAGTTAATGGTTATGACGATGACTTACTAAATAAGCTAATAAATAGGCATAAGTTTAGGTTTAATATTCAGAATTCCACCTTTTTTACACGCGAAGAAAATAACACCAAGTATGTCTCCATACCATAGTATAATCCGAAATATAGCAAGGGACTCAATAAGGTATTTAATACGGTAGGCCTCACCTTAGTCTATAAGTCATCAGACAATCTGAGGAATATCTTAGGAAATCCCAAAAATAAGATTCCTAATTGTGAGAAAAGTGGAATTTACGAAATTAGTTGTAATGATTGTGACAAAAAGTATGTTGGGCAAACTAAAAGGTCAATTAAAACACGATTTAAAGAACATTTAGCACACTTAAAATACAGTAGAATAGAAAAGTCTAGCATTGCCGAACATGCCCTTGAAGCTGATCATACTGTAACATTAGATAATCTAAGATTAATAAAAAATGGATCTGATGGGAGATTGTTGAACGCATACGAAAGTATGGAAATCATAAAATGTAAAAGTAGTTTAAATAAAGACAGAGGGCCCATTCCTTATAGTCCCCTCTACTGGTTACTTGACCGGAACTGATGGCCTTGCCTATGTCATTAGTTCCGCTTGAGTAATTCAAGGGTTAGGCTAAATATAAATAGGGTAGATTTGTAGTTTAGCTTTAGTCAATCATCGCTCCTGATGAAGTTAACATGGTTAGCGAAACGCCCGTTGAGTGCAAAAATAAAGTATTTGGTGTAGTGATGATATATACTGAGTAGTCGCTCTGCTCTGTTAAAATATCGGAAATATTGGTTAGGAGAAATTATTTAAAATTTCATTTTATGTTCGCTTGCATGCAAATTTAGATAGATTGGACAAACATCGCATTATGTCAATTTATGACCAATAAAAATATGATCTCAAGGAAATTTTTATTTTTTGGATTTGTAGTATATTAATCTCCGACAGCTCATAAAATATCAACTGGATACCTAGTTTATTTTTCGATCATTTAATCTATTTATTATTTCTAACCTATAACTCTGTAAACAAACAAGTTTTATGATTGGGTGTATCTGCACACACTATCAAGTTTTCTGATAAAACTGCACTGAACTATAACTTATCGTGCACCGACCTTTCAACGTAATTATTTCAATTACTTACCGCTTAAACGAAACTCTACCTGTCTATTAAGAAAAACACCAGTTTAATTTTTTTTAAGCGGCGTTGCCAACTTACAGTCGTAAAGGATAATTAGTAAATAAAATGTTCATTTGGGGCTACACGTAAACGAACGTAAATTAAATCAAAAATATATAGAGCGTGAAAATATTCGTCTTCATTTTCTTATTATTCTCTTTGTGTCTCTCTCTCCCTCTTTATCATTTTTTTAATCTACCGCATTTTCCGACTTTTTAGCCAGCTTTTGTTACCTGTGTGATTAACGCGACGTCAAGAATATTCATACGATTCAGTCGGCTGTCAATTCAGTGTCGGTGGTCTGACTTTTAAATGAAAATTTCAAAAGTCAAAATAGAATTTAAAATTTTTCAATCGGTTTGGTAATTAACGAAAACTACGGATATATTAAATGTGTATGATGTGTAAAACACCCCAGTTCTTACTTGTGAAGAATATTTACCTCTCTGCATAAATCCAACGTCTAATAGCACTTATTTTTATATTTCAGGTTGCTATTAGATTATTTCGTGGGTAAATTTACTTTATGAAAAGTTTACAATTATTATCTGTTAGTTATTTGAAATTTGTGTAATGTTTGTGTAATGTTTGTGTAGTGTTTGTAATGAAATTACAATACACACCTAACACAGCTTTATCAAATTTATATAATATACTAGCTGTGCCCGCAGCTCCGCTCGCGTGGACTTGATTCGCCTTTATCGTCACTGCTTATTCGTTATGTTTATAATACCATATAGTGCAAGGGGCCTTAGAGGCCCATGGCTTGGTTGCATACTTGTCTCCACTTCGTTTTATCTCCTGTTAGTTTTTCCCTGTGCGGGATTCCCATCAATTCCGGCTCTTGCTTGCCTGTCTTTCTTCCTTCATCCTTGCTACGTGTCCCAACCATCTTAATCGCTGGCTTCTTATGATTTGGCTTATAAGGGGTTTCGTATATAGGCATTTTAATTTGTAATTTGTTCTTCTTCTCCACAGACCCTCTTCTTCCTTCCTCGGTAGATTCTTCTCAAAGCTTTCCTTTCCCACACCGCCAACGTCTCCTTTTCTCTTGCATTCAGTTTCCACGTTTCGCATCCATATGTCACCGTGGGTCTGACAACTGTCGTATTTATTCTTTCTTTTGCTTTTCTTGATACATTCTTTAATTTCAATATTGGATTCATTGCCCCCAAATATCTCTGTACTTTCGCTATTCTTTCTTGTATCTCCATCCTTTCTTGTCCACTCTCTGTTATTGTTACTCCCAGACAATTAAATTTGTGTACTTTTTCAAACATATATCTTTTCCCTAAGTTGTTTATTATATCTAAACTTTTGTTGTTTTTATTATCCTTCTTCTTTGTAATTTCCATGTATTTTGTTTTTTCCTCATTTATCTTTAGTCCTCTCATTCTTCCCGTTCTTCTATCCTACTTATGGCTTTTTTGAGGTTCTTTTTTGCTCTTGCAATCACTGCTACATCATCCGCATAGACTAAGCATTGACAGGGTTGTTGGTATATCGTTCAGTTTGTTTTTATTTCTGACTCTCGGATTATCTTCTCTAGTACCAAATTAAATAGACATGTCGACACTGGATCCCCCTGTCTCAATCCTCTCTTCACCTTAAACTTGTCTGATACTTTGCCCTCAACCAACACTCTATTTTCTGTGTCATTCAGGGTCATTCTCACCATGCGAATCAATTTACTTTGAATTTTTAGTTCTACCATTATCTTGTAGAGTCCTTCTCTATTTACAGAGTCACATGCTTCTCTGAAATCCACAAAGACCAAGTGTAGTGCCAAATTTTGTTTTAAGCTATTATCTTGGATTTGCCTAATCGAAAATATCTGGTCTGTAACCGACCTATTTTTCCTGAATCCACACTGGTACTCTCCGAGAATAGACTCGGCTTTCTCTGCAAGTCTGTTCTTGATAGTCAACACTACTATCTTGTACACGACGTCCAGTAAGGCTATTGGTCTATAATTAGCACATATAGTTCTTTTCTTCTTTTTTGTATATTGGACAAATGAGCGACTCTCTCCAGCTCACTGGCATCTTTTCTGTTTTCCATATTTCTTGCACCAACCGGCATATTTCATTTTCCAGATCTACTCCTCCAGCTTTGATCAGTTCTGCTGTTATACAATTTCCACCCGGGGCCTTATTTTTTTTGGGTTCTGAGTATTTATCTTATTTCTTCTTTGCAGGGTTTGTTTGTTTGTCCCCCCCCTGCCCTTCAGTTAACTTTGCTTACTATTTCTTATTCAACTCATTTTCATCTCCATTTAGTATTCCCCCAATCTATTCAGTCTTTCTACCAAGCTTACTGCTAAAGTTCCTACATATTAGCATTTTGTCTCTGTTTATTCCCTTTGTATTTTATAAAAAAAAAAAACACGTAAAACGAATAAGTGGTTCTTGAGTGCTTGATTCACTATTATCGTCACTGCTTATTCCTTATGTTATCTAACGTAATAAAATATAGCCTATAACCTGCCCAGAGAACATATGTATGTTTTAAAAAAAAAGTACGTAAATCGGATAAGTGGTTCTCTAGTGATAAGCGCACTAACGGACAGACAGACAGACAGAGAGACGTTGCATCTATAATATATATAAAATGCAACGTCTCTCTGTCTGTCTGTTTGTCTGTCCGTTAGTGCGCCTATCACTGAAGAACCACTTATCCGATTTACGTACTTTTTTTTTAAAACATACATATGTTCTCTGGCCAGGTTATAGGCTATATTTTATTACGATAGATAGCATAAGGAATGAGCAGTGACGTAAAATAGTGAATGATGTCAGAAATAAGTTTGCGCTAGCGCGTGCCTTTGCAATACACAGCCTAAACCATTAAATATGGAACAATATTATGTAGCAAAGAATATCTATAATCTATAATATATATAAAATGCAATGTCTCTCTGTCTGTCTGTCTGTCCATTAGTGCGTTTATCACGCGGGAACCACTTATCCGATTTACCTATCTTTTTTTAAATTCATACATATATTCTTTGGCCAGGTTATATAATAATAATAATAATAATCTATATCTATAATATATATATAAAACGCAATGTTTGTCTGTCTGTCTGTCTGTCCGTTAATGCGCTTATCCCTCGAGAACCACTTATCCGATTTACGTGATTTTTTAAATTCATACATATGTTCTCTGACCAGGTTATAGGTATATATTTTATTACATCTATAATATATATAAAATGCAACGTATCTCTGTCTGTCTGTCTGTCCGTTAGTGCGTTTATCACTGGAGAACCACTTATCCGATTTTCGTACTTTTTTTTTTTTTAAACATACAGGCCAGGTTATAGGCTATATTTTATTACGATAGGTAGCATAAGGAATGAGCAGTGACAACAATAGTAAATGAAGTCGGACAAAGTTTGCCGCTAGCGCGTTCTCTTGCAATACACAGTCCAAACCATTAAATATGGAACAATATTATGTAGCAGAGAATATCTATAATATATATAAAATGCAATGTCTCTCTGTCCGTCTATCTGTCTGTCTGTCCGTCCGTTAGTGTGCTTATCACTGGAGAACCACTTATCCGATTTACGTGCTTTATTTTTAAACATACGTATGTTCTCTGGCCAGGTTATAGGATATATTTTATTAGGTGACATAAGGAATAAACAGTGACGATAATAGTGAATCAAGTCGGAGACAAGTTTGCCACTAGCGCGTTCTCTTGCAATACACTCCCTAAAGCATTAAATATGGAACAATATCATGTAGCAAAGAATACAATATATATAAAATGCAACGTCGCTCTGTCTGTTTGTCTGTCCGTTAGTGCGCTTATCACTCGAGAACCACTTATCCGATTTACGTGTTTTTATAAATTTATACATATGTTCTATATAATACGATATAAGCCTAGATAATGGGAGACAAGGTGAGATAATAAGAGATAAGAAGAAATAATGGGAGATAAGTCGAGATAAGCCTCGATAATGGGAGATAAGGTGAGATAATGGGAGATAAGTATAAATAATGGGAGATAAGGAGAGATAATGGGAGATAAGCAGAGATAAGTCTAGATAATGGGAGTTATGGTGAGATAATGGAAGATAAGGAGAAATAATGGGAGATAAGGAGAAATAATGGGAGATAAGTCGAGATAAGCCTAGATAACGGGAAATAAGGTGAGATAATGGGAGATAAGGAGAAATAATGGGAGATAAGGAGAAATAATGTGAGATGAGCAGAGATAAGCCTAGATAATGGAAATTATGTAGAGATAATGAGAGATAAGGAGAAATATTGGGAGATAAGGAGAAATAATGGGAGATATTTTATTACGTTGGGTAACATAAGGAATAAGCAGTGACGATAGTAGTGAATCAAGTCCACGCGAGCGGAGCCGCGGGCCCGTCTAGTTTTATATATATTATAGATAAGGCATTATAAAAACTGTGAAAACTTGCACCGTAAAAGTCCTTAAATAAAATTTTAAAATAGAGAACTGAAATACAATACTTTTAAAAACAGAAAGATATTTCGTGACGAGGGTATCAAGTATGAATAGGAGATATAAATCGCATAATCCAATTTTAATATGATTTATCAAATCAAATTAATAGAAAGATAGATAAGTCTATATTTGTCCTGCAAAATTTACAAAGAATGTTACCCATGGGGCTTGGAACGTGTCAATAAGTAATATTTAAATTATTAGTTGAACAATGACACTAATCGCTCTTCGATTATTACCTCACGATCATAGCACTGTTGAATCAGGTTTTCTGTATGTTGTAAGCTGTCTGGTGTAGACTTTTCTAAGGCTCTATTCCACATCTGAACTGTGTTTCTTACCCAGCGATTCAAGACTAACGTGAATCGCTTTTTCCGCACACGTACCGCTCTTGTAGCATTTTAGAGATTCCCCTGCAGCAAGTTAGGTCATTCAGTATGAAAATTTCCTCATATACACATATTTTGTCTGTTGTCCTTTTACTCCTAGATGAAATCTTGCCACGAGACTCTTGAGAAATTAGTTGCGTGGACAGCTTACGTCACCAATTAGGAAGTACTGAAAAGAATTAATGCAGTCACTGGAGTATTTGAGACATGTTCTTCGTGGCAAACATTATGAGTTATTGCAGCTCACATTGAGGGGAAAAATTGAGGGCAAGCGCGGCGTTGGTAGGAAGCAGGCCTCTTGGATGGAAAACATATGAGATTGTACGGGAATCTATAGCCTCGAAGAGTTATTTCGAGTCGCAGGGAACAGGCATAAATGTGCCGGAGTGACAGCCAACGTCAGGGCGACCTGATATGGCATATATAAGAAGAAGGGATCTTTTGAGTGTACTCTCTAGATTGCTGAGTGCGGTCCTTTATAAATGGCAGGCATAACAAGTTCAACTTTTGTTTTTGTACGTGTGGCCAATGATCCTCAAGCCACTTTGCATGTAAACAGGAAGTGCCCAATCGACAGTTATGACACTGCATTATGCGGGCGATGGGAAGCAGGAAAAGGATCATGTTGAGATGAGCACCTTCCTTATGCTGTCAGAGTGCTATATAATTCATCAATCTTTCTTTTGTAATACTTCCTGAAGAACTTTAATCAGCGATGACTCATACAGATAGACAGACATAAGTTGAAAAAGCCATAAAACGTAGCCTGAAAAGGTTTTGGTCCCGCTATTTAAAACCTTTTTTTTTTTTGCAAAATTCGACTTCATTCATCCATATAGTCTCCTTCAAGAGCGATACAATCAGTCCAAGGATTTGTCTTTGCCTTCAAAATAGACCTCAGTTTCTGCGTTAACTTCTTCTTTGGAGCCAAATCTCTTTCCTGCGAGCATTTTTTGGAGGTCTGCAAATAGATAATAGTCGCTAGGGTCCAAATCTGGAGCATACGGTAGATGAGGAAGCAATTCAAACTTCAATTTATGCAATTTTGCCATCGTAACCATTGACACTGTGTACGAGGCTGGTTTGAAAAGTCCGTGCAAAAATAAAAACTACTTATGTGTTTGGGGTAAACCTTTTTATTTTTCGACATAGTCTCCTTTTAGGCTTATACACTTCGTCCAACGATGTTCTAGTTTGTTGATCCCTTCCGAATAATAGGATTTGTCCAAGTCTGCAAAATATCCATTAGTGTCTGCAATCACCTCCTCGTTTGAATAAAATCTTTGTCCCGCCAGCCAATTCTTCAAATTGGGGAACAAATAGTAGTCCGAGGGAGCCAAGTCTGGAGAATAGGAGGGATGTTAAAACGAGTTGGAATCCTATTTCCATTAATTTTTGCGACCACAACTGCTGAGGTGTGTGCTGGTGCGTTGTCGTGATGGAAAAGGACTTTCTTGTGGGCCAATCGCGGGCGTTTTTCTTGCAGCTCGGTTTTCAAACGGTCCAATAACGATGAATAATATTCACCTGTAATAGTTTTACCCTTTTCCAGATAGTCGATGAGGATTATCCCTTGCGAATCCCAAAAGACAGTCGCCATAACCTTTCCGGCCGAAGGAACGGTCTTCGCCTTTTTTGGTGCAGATTCCCCCTTGGTAACTCATTGTTTAGATTGTTGTTTGGTCTCAGGAGTATAGTAATGTATCCATGTTTCATCCACAGTGACGAAACGACGCTTAAAGTCCTCCGGATTCTTCTGGAACAGCTGCAAACCATCCTTGCAACACTTCACACGATTCCGTTTTTGGTCAAGCGTGAGCAATCGCGGCACCCATCTTGCGGATAGCTTTCTCATGTCCAAATGTTTATGCAAAATATTATGTACCCGTTCAGTCGAGATGCCCACAGCACTAGCAATCTCACGCACCTTAACTTTTTCTGTCATCCATCACCATATCATGGATTTGATCAATGATTTCTGGAGTCGTAACCTCCACAGGCCGTCCAGAACGTTCAGCGTCACTTGTGCCCATATGGCCAGTCCGAAAATTTTGAAACCACTTATAGACTGTTCTAATCGAAGGTGCAGAGTCACCATAATGTTTATCAAGCTTCTCTTTAGTCTCCTGAGGCGTTTTGCCTTTCATAAAGTAATGTTTAATCACCACACGAAATTCCTTTTTCGTCCATTTCTTGAAAATCACTCGACTTCCTTGATTCACACAAATGCCAAACACAAAGAAATAGACCAATATGGCTGAAACTTGGTGTGCGTTCATTCAAGAGATGCTACTAACTAAAACGTGTCCTCGATACGGGCCGGTGGTGCCATCTCTCGGACTTTGCACGGACTTTTCAAACCAGCCTCGTATTGTCTTGATGAAAGAACACTTTTTTCTCATTCATTTAGGGCTGTTTCTCTGCGATTTCTGCCTTCAAACGTACTAATAACTTTATATTCTTCTTCTTTCTTTCTAACATGTGTAGGTAGACAGTGGTCTGTTTTAACCTTCTTATGCCTCTTCGGATATTGATCTCCAACATTCTCTCCAACGCTTCAGTGGCCTGCCCCGTGATCTTTTTCTGACTGGGATATTTAACTTCGCGTTTTTTACAAGCCTATTGTCGTCCATCCTGTCTATGTGCTTGTTCCAGTATTTCCTTCGTTGTCTTATCCATTTTCCTATGTCTTGGATTCCACTTTGCTGTCGAAGGTCCTCACTTCTAATTCTGTCGTGTATTGTTTTTCCGTGTATGCTTCTTATTAATTTCACCTCGACCGTTCTCATCATTTGTTGTGTCCTGGAGGTGTCTGATCTTGTTTCAGCTGCGTATGTTATAATGGGTCTAATCGTTGATTTATATATTCTTATTTTACTGTCATTATTGAGGTATTTGTTTCTCCACAATTTCTACATTGATTTTGTTGGTCTGTGTGGTATCCTTGATTTCCATTTTATTCCTTCTTAAGATTCCCCATATTCTTCTCTGATTTCCATACATATGTCTTTCCATCTCTTTTGTGAATCTTTCCTAATATACCTCTTTTATCTTTTCTTCTTTTATCGCTTTTATTCTCGCATTTACTCTATTTCGTTCCATCTTATATAGTGTACAGTTTTCTTAAATTCTGTTTTGTATAAACTTAATATATGCTTTTTTCTTTTGTCCACATAGGTAGTTCCTTTATTGCTGGCGTGAACCATGTTGTTTTATTTATTCTATTGGGATCCACCTGTCTTTTTTCTAGAGCCTCGTTTGCTGCGTTCAGTATCTTTTAAGAGTGATCCATTGTGTATCTATGTTGTCTTCTGTGTTAATCGAATTCTGTTGTATCTTCTCTTTTAGTCTGTTTTACACTTTCGTCTTCCAGGGATTCGATATCGAAATTTTATATGTATTGTGATTTTGATTTCATTTTCATGGGAATGTTTATCTTAACTTTTTATAATATTCGTTATTGATGGTTTTTCCCTTCTCAGCATAGTCAATGAAAATTATTCCATGAGCATCCCAAAATACAGAGGCCAAAACCTTCCCAACCGACTGTTGTGTCTTTGGTGGCTTCGTGCGGCTTTAACCGGCTGCTGTCCACTTAGCTGATTGCCGATTTGATTCCGGTGTGTAGTGGTGGATCTATATTTCATCCATTGTCACATATCGCACGAAAAAATCCTTTTTATTTTTTATTGCGCTTAGACCGCTCCAAACAGCGCTCAGAATCATCAACACGTTGTTGGGTTTGGTCCACTGTGAGCAAACGTGGTCCCCATTTCTAATAGAGCTTTCTCATATCCAAATGTTCATGCAAAATATGATCAAAATGTTCTTTTGATATTTTTAGGGTGTCAGCTATCTTACGCAATTTCACTTTACGGTCATAAAAAAAACAATTTTGTGGATTTTTTTTATGTTTTCTGGTATAACCACCCCATTTGGGCGTTCAGAGGATTCAGCATTATTTGTGTATGTGTACGACCATACCAGTAAATGATCAGTGATTTTCCAGGAGCAGAGTCCTCGTAACACTTATCAAGCATTGTTTTGCTTGAACGGTATTTTTTCCCATCAAAAAACAGCGTTTAATCAACACATGAAATTCTATTTTTTCCATTGTTTTGAAAGTATCAAAAGTAGCGTCACTAAAACCACTGTAACTTTTAAACTAATCGACGAAATGTCATGAAATTTTGACATGTATCGTTTGAAGGTTGGTACTTCCTAAAAATCATATATCAGACCAAAAACTTTTGAGCCTATGTGTTAAGTAAGGAGTATCCTGAATAATTTTCAACCTAAAGGATTCGTTTAACAGGTTGACTGCCGATCTATATTTTTGAGTTTGTGGTTGACGCCGGTAAGATTTTTCCAAATATTTTTATTTTATTGTGGTAAATATGAATTAAAATGAGTCTTGGATGTGTTTTTTTTATGTGCCATTCAAAATATTAGAAAAAAAAAATTTCACTCCGATCGGAGTAATCGGCATTGCAAGTGAAAATTTTTACTAGATGCCGAACACTCCGATCGGAGTGTCCAATTAAATAAGTAAAGAAATAATAAATCGAACTCATGAACTCAAAACATTTATTTCTAAATCATTTTTGTACATTTTTATGGTAATCCTCAAAGCAATTAAGGCAAAAACCTGGTTGTCCAGGGCACATTTTGCATTCATACACTGTTTGCTTTCTTATTTTATTTTTCCTGCATTCTTTGCATTCCTTTCTGCTTACCCGTTTTGTTTCTTTAGTTCCTTTTTTTTCACTAACAATTTTTTCTACTTTGCTAATGCTGTGGACATTTATTTGGCCTGGAGGAATTTGCGGCAAATTAGTAATTGGTCGTCTGGCTAGTAAATTTCTTATGACATCCAATCGGAGGTCATATAATCGTAACTGGTCAGACCGCGAATATTTATTGTACAAAAAATAGGCGTTTATCATGCTCATTTGCAGCACATGCATGAATAACTTTTTGTACCACCGAATGGTTTTACGGCTGCAAGGATAATTAATATGCCATCATTTGATCCTGTCTATCTATACCGGACATAAAAGCATTATATCCAATGACTGCGGAAGGTTTTTCAAATTCTTGATTTCTTTTGTTTTTAAAAATGCCCATTTCGCTTCCAAATTCTGTTGAAATGTATTGAACATTGCGTTTATCGCGCCACGTTTTAAGTTTGCACTCATTACCTCTTTCGGATTATCTTTCCTCTCAGCTCTCAGCGTACCAGTGCAGTATGTATTTTGTTGAAGTAATTTCCTAGCTAAATTAACACTATTATAAAAATTGTCTAGATAAACAGCATGTCTCACACCCAATTTTTCCTCCAATAAATGTAAAACAATCTTTTCAGTATGTCCGCTTCCACCATAAACATCTGTCACACCTTCGTAGACACGAAATTTCAAAATAAGTCCATTAGGCTCTGTCAGCATGTATAACTTCATACCATACTTATGACGCTTATTCTTGATATACTGTTTAAACTGGAGACGACCCCGATAAAGTACCATAGCTTCATCCAAAGACAACTCTCTTCCAGGATAGTAAATTTCTCCCATCTTGTTGTTAAAAAAATCTGCCACAAATCTAATCTTTCCTAGCCGATCTGCCGGATCCATATCTGGAGATGTAAAATGCAAACACCTCAAGATAAGCAAAAATCTATTCCTTGACATATATTTTCTAAAAACAGGTAGATTAAATAGCGGATCAGTTTTCCAATAATCGTTAAGACGGCTCAAGGATATTGTGCCAGTGTGAAGTAACAGGGCCAAAAAAATGTTTAGTTCGTCAAGAGTAAGATCTTTAAAATTAGTAATCCGTGATTTTGTACTTGTTTCTGGGCGCAGCAAAACCTCTACTGCGTAAGAGTTCGTTCGTTCTACAATAGTTTGTAAAAAATCATCATCAATGATCATTTCGAAAAAATCGATAGGTGCACCCTGTCCTGGAATTTGCACCAATAATTCTTGGGTTTTCTGGAACAAAATTTGTTTTAACGCACCTCTGTCGTTCCATTTTATCTCATCAAGGCTAGGAAGTGTTTGATGTGGCCGAATAGGGTCTATAAAATTCTCTTCTTCGGACTCGGAGCTTGAATGTACATCACTATCGTCTGTGTCTGGTACGTAATGTTCGTCACTACTACCTCCGCTTTCTTCCAATAGCTGCAATAATTCAGTGTCAGTTAGCTTCTTTTTCTTATCATATACCTTTTTTTCATCACTACAATGTCTTTTTTTAATACCAGAAGGCCCAGGTTGATTGTCCATATTGTATGGCAGATTACAACCAAACCAAAAGCAAATCCGCGGAACCACTTAAGCACCTGTTAGAACTTGCGTTTTTAAGCAACGCCACCACTAGAAACACGCTTCATATACAACGCCGATGGAATACTAAAACGTTTCGTAAGAACGCATGTCGAACTCCGATCGGAGTAGACGGCGTTGGCGAAGAGACCCGACGCACTCCGATCGGAGTGGTCGGCAGTCAACCTGTTAAGGAACCACTATATTAATACAACCATAGGTGAAGTTTTCTTAAGCTGCATTTACCTTTAGAACACGATAAACGATACGCTCTACAAGTCAATTTTATTATTAGAAAATCGTATTTGAAATAGAACAGACAACAATGCAGACTATCGAGCGTCCATTAGAAATTCAAAAACCAGTTAGTATTAAATGCAAAAAAAGTGCAGTCACGAGTGAAAGAAAGCTGCAAGATATAAATTAACATAAGAAACGCCCGTGTTCGCCCTGACATTTTGCTGAACTACACGTTTTTGTTTACGATAATATTTGTATGCATATAATTATAAACCTGTAAATAACGAATACCTAGATTGTTTTTCAATCAGTAGGCTAAAAAATGAGTACCGTACGTATAAACAAGTGTATCATTAAAAAAAAAAACGATAAAGTGATTTATTTACTTAGTATTTTCCTTGCAAACATGCAGTTCAAAAATAAGTAACGAATTTGACTTTCTCGAATGAAGAGAAAGTAAATTTCCATCATATAATTAAAACCATACGACGTATCGACACCCACCTCTTTCACCACCTCCCCCAAAAACGATATGGCTCAAAAACTATGGGTTTCAGTTCTATTTTCTTCTTCTCTTCATCTTCTTCTTTCTATATGGTGTGTCATATTAGCAGGCATACTGCCTGTGTTATTCTCATTAGGTCTCTTCCGATGTGGACGTCCAGCATTCCTTCCACCTTTTCGGAGGTCCGCCCCTAGTTCTTCTACAGCAAGGTTTATTGAATTTGGTCCTTTTTACCAGTCTGTTGCCGTCCATCCGATCTACATGTTTATTCCATTGTTTTCTTCTAATTCTGGTCCATTTGGCTATCTCTTGTAGATCTTTACTAAGTTGGGAATGTGGAATCTTTGGCACAATGATACTACTCAGTATTGACTCAATCATCGCTCCTGATGAAGCTGACATGGTTAGCAAAACGCGCGTCGAGTGCAAAAATAAAGTGTTTGGTGTAGTGGTTATATATACTGAGTTGTAGACTTTTGTTGCGGATTCTATCGTGTATAGTTTTTCCATGTATCTCTCTATTCACCTTCATTTCTGTTGTCCTCATCATTTGTGTTGTTTTACATGTGTCAGCAAATGTGAGGATCGATCTCACTGTTGCCTTGTATATCCTTAATTTACTTGATGAAAGATGTTCTGAAGGTTCTCCTCAGAATCGGAGATGGGAACTGCTTCATCGGCGTACCAAACTGTGTGGAAGTGGTGTGTTGCCCATTTGGTATCCTCTAGTTTTTGGAAGATTCTCCACTATTCTGTCCGTGACAAGGTTGAAGATAAAGGGATTAAGTGAATCACCTTCTCTTATTTTGGTGTTTATTTTTACTTCCTTTCGTCCGAGGCTAACGCAGGTAAACAGACGGATGGTCTTAACCATAATTTGAAAAAATCCATGCAATAAAAATACAGTAGAACCCCGGTTATCCGAGGTAACGTGGGGGGCACCCTCCTCGAATAACTGAAAAATTCGGATAATCCGGATTTGTTTTTTATTCATTCAAAAAATAAACATCAATACTTTAAACCGATGTATTAACGTTTTTAACATATAAATAGGTACATACATCTTCTTTTTCCCGCTGCAATGTTTCTCCATCTATTAAGAAGAAGCAAATCCGCTGGGGTTGCCTCTGGTTGTTGTTCGATATACCTCAAAGCTTTTTCCAAAGAAGCAAAATCTTCTTGATGAGAGATCTTAGTGTCATCTGATTTTTCGATTTCCTGAAAGGCATTCGTTATTTCTTCAATACTTCTTCTGCTGTAATCCATTCAACAACATCTTCTCTTGTCACATTGTCGCAACCTTTTAGTTTTTGCATTAATTCAAATAAACTTTTTTCTTTTTCTTCTATCTCGCTGTCAAAATTTGAACAGGACATTTCTCCATGGCTTCTCAATTTCAAAGTTAATTCATTTAATGGAGTACCATCTTCACTGTCATAGTCCTCATTTTTGAATAGTGGTAGTACGCACAGAATCCCAAGCTTGACTTACCCAGTAAATACTACTCAGTATATATCACCACTACACCAAACACTGTATTTTTGCACTCGACGCGCGTTTCGCTAACCATGTTAGCTTCATCAGGAGCGATGATTGACTTCTCATCCCCAGTAAATAACATTTTTCAGTGTAACCTTTCTCATCCCATGATAATATTATATATTATAATATTTTCTGTGTATTCTAACAGATGTTCAAGATATAAACGCCTATAATTTTTTTTTAATGTTTTCGAGGATGCCTTGATCCATTGATTGCATTATGCTGGTTACATTTGGAGGAAAAAATTTTACAATAATTTCGCCCACATGAAGTCCTTCTCCAGGGTGAGAGGGGGCATTATCCATTAACAAAATTGCTTTAATAGGAAGACGGTTTCTGTTCAAAAATTTAGTCACAGATGGCACGAACTCTTCTTCAAACCAGTTAGTAAATAAGGTCGCATCCATCCATGCGCTCTTCTGACTTTTGTAATAGACTGGTAGGGCTTTGGGTGAGATGTCTTTTAAAGTTCTTGGACGTGCAGACTTGCCAGTCACCAGCAGTGGGATTTTGTGCTTGCCAGATACATTGGAACATACCATTATAGTTAATCTTTCCTTACTTCGTTTGTGCCCAGGAGCTGATTTTTCCTGTCGAGATGCCAATGTTTTTGATGGAAGCATTTTATAATTCAGACCAGTTTCGTCACAGTTGTAAATTTGATCACATGTGTATCCACAATCTTCGATTTGCATTTTAAAGTTCTGCTTAAACTTCTCAATTGATGACACATCAGCAGACAGTTTTTCACTACATACAGTCGGTTGTCGTACACCGTACCGTTTTTTCCAGCGGTCAAGCTATCCAGAACTGGCGGTAAATTGATCTCTGAGAATTGCCTACTAATCATTATTGCTTTCTGTTGTAAAATTGGACCTGACAGAGGCACACCTTTTGATCTCTGTTGGTTAAACCACATGAACAAAGCTTCGTTAACCTTTTCATAGTCTCCGGTTTTCATTGATTTTCTTCCTGACGACGAGGAGGCTTGATTTATACACCACTCTTCTATTTTTATGCGGTTTCTTTTCCAATCTCTAACTGTTACCTCACCTACTCCATAATCTCGTGCAACAACTTTAATTGTCTCTCTCTGTTTCAATTCTTCTGATGGCTTTTAATTGTTCTTCAATAGGAACGACGATTCTTTTACGCTTGTTTTGCTTCATTATAATACGACAAACAAAAATTCAAACAAAGCAGTTCGTATTAATTACACTTAACTACCAGAACTCCAACCAAATAAATTATACGAGTATACTCGTACTTCTCCGTACTAAACGCTATAACGCACTGCATTCACGCAAATTTACATGCTGAAAGAGTCCAAAAACATAAATAGGGGAACCCCTCACACGGGCCAGGGGGATTCCCCGAAGGCCCCGACGATTTTAAATGGAAATATGTACATACATATTTTAGAAGCTCGGTTAATACGCAGCATAGACGCGCGTACCTCGGATAATCAGGTTCTTAGATTGGCTCGGTTAATCCGGAGCTCGGATAATCGCGACTCGGTTAATCGGGGTTCTACTGTAATTATCGAATATTTAGGCTTATGAGGGTGGTTTAACCATAACTCATTATTCCTTGAGGTTTGTTTCATTTCACTTCAATTTATCGAATAATTGAATAATAATGGGCATGGAAAGTATAGACGTCCAAACAAGTGTGTCTAAATGAGGGAAAGCTTTTTAATTGCAAACAATTAAAAATTTAATTTCACGGATAAATTAAGTGGTGAAGTTAAGTGGAGATGTAGAGTTCCAAGGTGTAAGGCTGCTTTATATCTTGTTGGCGAAGAGAACGTGATATCGAAGTGTAACCTGACACATTGTCATGCCGAATTAAGTGCATCTTACAAGAACGGTTCGTTGTACTTTCGGCAAAATGCAAAGCGTCAGAAGATATTGGACTTCAATCGAAAGGAATTATTAAGTCTGTTCTGAAAGACAATCAGACCGACTATTTAACAGTGAAAGATTTACATTCTGTGAAAAGAAGTATTTATGAGAGGGAGAAATTTCAAATACTTTCGAAGTTATAGACGATTATAGCGTCAAGTTTACAGGCAGGCCAAATCGATCGCGCGGCGTGCCAACTTACCTTTCGGCAGTTTCCAAAGGTTTTGCTCTAGCTGCGTCGAACATCTACTGCTAGATAGAAGCAAGTAAAAGGAGAGCTTATAATGGGAATAATATCTTTTCAGTTTACGGCAAAATTGTGCAAAATGGATAAAAATACGGGAAATTTAGTTCGAAGCGAGTGTGCCATCTAAAAGACAGTTTTACGGTAATTGATTTTGAGACGAAAGTAATTCTAATTTTGCCAGTACACCTAGAGAAAAACTTTTGTACAAGCACCGATCCGACTTTTAGTTATTGTATAGTACAATTTTTAGTTTTTACAACTTGTTGAAGTGCAAAGTTTGTGATGGAGACTTGAAATTTGTCAAACGAGATGAAAGAGGAGTAGATCTTATGCTTTGTGTTGTGTGTGAATGCGGCGATACACTCACTGGGAAATCATATGAAATAAATAGATATTTCATTTTTGCAATGAGCTTACTCAGCTGTGGAATTGCTGGAGTGAACAATTTTTGCGGCCTGATGGATCTAGGAACGGGCCTTTACGAAAAAAAACTTATCATAATATCATCGAAAATATTGTTGAGGCTATTCATTGTTATAAATGTGCCGCCAGAGAGGCCAAAATCGCACGGAGAGACGAAAGAAGACTTGGCAACGAAGCGTTGGAAGGGATTTTGTATGCAGCAGGCTTAGCTGATTGAAGGTAAGTGGACTTTATATGTGAAAATTCATTTGCCAAAACTCAAGACAACGTTTTTGTAATCGGCGTGCACGATAACTTAAAAACTATTTAACCAATCGGTCTAAAATTTTAATATGTTCTTCTACACAGCAATAGCCCCAGTATAAACTAGAATACAAAGTATTTTTACGAAAACAAATGTCGACCATTTTGCGAATTTTTGCTTAAACAAAATAATCGTAATCTACTGGGGCCATAGTCATACTTTTTCTAAGGATATATTTTTTTTTTCCAGACATTCCGGTGAGCAGCAATCGTGTACGCCAGCAGATCAAAATTTTCACAATGGCTTCCATGAGGCTGCAAAAAAAGCCCATAAAAAATCATTTAAAAAATTATGTAAACATTTTTTTCTTCTTGACTTAAAATATATGTCAGAAAAATTACGGACTCAAAAAATGTTTTTTTTATTAATTTATCAGTCCCATAAAGGTTATTAAAATTTTCGACCGAGTATGTTTTAGGACATGACCCACATGTTAATTGATAAACCCCTGATTTATTGCCTTTGTTGATTTGTGGTTTGTAGTTTTTAAGATATTTCCCTATAGTATTGTTAGTCTTGTAAGCTATGTTGATATTTTTTGATTTAAAAATTTCCCCAGTTTTTCCGTTGGTTTGCCGAAATAGGTTAAGAATTTAAAGGTGGTATTTCTGTCCTTAAAACGTGGGTATATTTCTGAGATTGCCTTGTTTCTAAGTTTTTTCCTAACGATACTATTGATTAAAGTAACCGAATAACCGTTGTTAACGGCTACTTGTTTTATGTAGTTTAATTCTTTAGTAAAATTTTCTTCTGATAAGGGGATATTAGTTAGGCTATGTATAAAACTATGATAAGCTGCAAGTTTATGATGGTTAGGGTGGTGAGAACTATTGTGAATTGTGGTATCTGTATGACAAGGTTTGTGATATATTGCAAATTCATGTTTTTTCATGGCTTTACTGATTGTTAAGTCTAGGAAATCGATTTTCCCTTCGACTTATTCTTCCATTGTAAAACTGATATTTCTATGTAAAGAATTAATATACTGTAAAAAGTGAGTTAATTGTCTGTCCGTACCTGTAAAGCATACAATTATATCGTCTACGTATCGATACCAGTATAGTCAATTATTACTATTGTTATTATGGTTGTTAAATATCATTGTTTCAATACTGTCCATGAAAATTTCGCAAGTAATGGACTTAATGGACTCCCCATAATTAACCCTTCCTTACTATTGTAGAATGTATTATGAAATGAAAAATAATTTTGTCTTAGGCAAGTTCTTAATAAATTAATTATGTCCATTTATAACTTTATTTACTTTGTTTTTTGTTAATAGGTTCTCTATTAAAATTATTGTTTCGTCTGGGGGAACACTTGGAAATAAGTTTTTGACATCGAAAGAGACTAATTTAGAATTATCTGGTATTGTTATATTCTTAACTTTATTCACGAACTCGTATGAGTTTTTGATACTATATTTAGGTTCAAATTTGGTATGATATTTGATTAAATCAATTAAAAAGGATGACGTCTTATATGCTGGAGCAGACATGTAGGAAACAACTGGTCTGATTGGGTGGTCAAGTTTGTGTAGTTTTATGAGTGAATAAAGTTGTGGGATTTGGGGATTCATATTTATCAATTTAATTTTATCTTTATCGTGAATGATACTTTTAGCCTGTTCAATTTGTTGTTTTATTTCTTTTTGAAAAATATTTATTGGATCTTTATTTAAAATTTCGTATTTTCCTGTTTTGAAAAAAATCTAACGTTTTATTAATATAGTCGATTTTGTCTATTGCTATTACTGTGTTACCTTTGTCTGCTTTGGTAAAGATTACATCATTTTGTTTTGCTTTACTCTGAATTGTTTTTATTGTCCTTAAGTCTTGGTTGATGTTGTTAGTGTTAGATATGATTTCTTTTCTAATAATACTTTACTCAACGACCAGGTAGATTTAAGCAATTCACCATTATTGAATTTATTCTCCAAATCTGTGTGGATTTCCCAATACTATCAATTTAATTTAATTAGGTGTAATATTATAATTAAGAAATTATATAAAACTGTGAATATTAAACCTAACTTGACAGTGTAAAATGTAGATCTGAAAAAACTGCATCGACAGCGAAACGCGTTATCGCAATTTAAATAAACCAGTGGAAATTGACTAAAAACAGTTTTTTATTATATATTTATAATGAATTTCCATCAAGTAGAAGCTACAACCATCCAAAATCGAGATATAATGCTTCGATTAAGTTAGCCATTACTATGAGAAACTCAAATTCCCTATTTATTGTAAAGCTATACCAACATCTTGTGATAGTACTATCGTCGTAGGAATCTATGTTCAAGAAAATTCCGCAATTTTAAACCGAACATGCCCATTTTGACAAAACCAATAAGGCTGCTTTTAAAATTCTTATTTATTTCAAAAAGATATTAAGTTATATAATCTAGAAAATGGAAATATTACTAAAATTTTCCTTTGTATGTTAAAAGCGATAAAGGAAAAGCTAAAATTTATTTCCAAGCAGTGTTTTTCATTAAAACGTGGCTTTAGGGCGCGGAGTTTTACAATCCATCCCCTGCTGTATAATCAAGGTACTCGTCATTATCTCAGTTTTCATCATAGAGTTATTATTTCGAAGGGGTGATTCGGCAAGAATGTGACAGAATTAATTAATTTTAAATATATCTACTCACAGAAAAATATAGCAATATTATTCATGTATCCATTTAAGAAATAATTCATTTTATTTAACGATTCTTCCTTGTAGCGACGAGCTCAGCGAGGTTTTACAAGATTACACGATTTAATAGTGTGAATGTGTCAGCAAAAATCGACTAGCTTAAGACGATTTTCAGTATTCGAGTACTTGGTACTCGACTAACTTTAATAATGATATTTCATTCGGAATTTTGATTTAAGTAATATGTGATAAGCAGGAATTAATCGCACTCCTCGCTTGTATTATACTTTACAAACAGAAGAATTTTTCAATTAAACTTTAAATTCTTCGGAATCGTTCATCTTTTTCGTTAATTTTCGCCTATAACCACCTGGAAAAAAGCACGGAACTTTGTTTCTATTGGCAGGTAATATATAAAAAATCCTACAAATTCCAAATATTTTATATACGAGGGCTATTTTTTTTTCAACTTCCGATCATGCCTGTAAATAGCCAAAAGAGTACTAGAAGGCAGAGATGCTCGGCGACTGCGCATCTCCCCCACTATAACCTCAGCCACCTTCAACGTCATTACGCCAATTGGAGCTGAGTTACAGGCACGTAAACATGGCTGCTACGATTGATTCTACCGCCAAGTGCCAGTTGCGTAGTGTAATTCGGTTTCTTCAAGCAGAAGGGAATAGGACAGCGGAAATGAATCGAAGAATGAGCCGAGTATATGGTAAAAACTTCTGGAGTTCTTTTTATTAACAGCAACGCCCGTCCTCACAGTGCCTGTCTCGATGGGAAGTCTTTGAATACCCGGCGTATAGCTCCGATTTCGCGCCGAGCGACTTCCCCCTCTTTCCGGATCTGAAAAAGTGGCTAGGAGGGGTGAGCTTACCCATTTCAACTCACTGGCGGCAACACAAGAGGGGACTGGGTAGCTCGTCCAGAGATATGACAAATCCCTTCCTCGTCACGGTGATTATATCGGAAAGTAACAATGTTTATACACACACAACTTTTGATAATAAATTCATTTCGTTATTTATACTGTTTTTTTTTTATGGACCATCGGAGGTTGAAAAAAAAAACAGCACTCGTATATTAATCGTTAATTATAACTAGAGACAGATTATATGCAACATAAAAATCTTGAAATATGCATGAAAAATGCTTAAAATATGCATGAAAAGGGTCAAAATATGCAATATTAAATAATAATAAATGTAGTAATTTTTAGTTTTTTATTTCAAAATCAAACTCCGCCTGGGGCTGCTGTGGGTGGATTGAGTAGCTTACAGTTGTCACTGCCGGTCCCAAGCCCGGACAGAGGAGGAGGGTTGTAGCGATAGGCCAGCTCCCTATCCTATGTAAAAAAAGCCTCTGCTAAAAAACCTAATCCAAAGCCTCGGAATCGAACGGATATACGAAGACGAAAACAGCAAAGAGGAAGGACAACGATATGTGGTACATGGAACATACGAGGTCTCTCCAGGAAAGTAAATGAAGTTGTAAATGAATTAGAAAATCTTCGAGTCGAAATTGCTGTACTGACGGAAACAAAGAAGAAAGGAAAAGGCTCCGAAAGCCGATCACTTTTATAGTGGAGTGCCCAAAGAAGATAGAGCAAAAGAAGGCGTATCCATACTAATACACAGAAAACTGAGGAAATTCATAACCACCTGGGAACCGATTAGTGAAAGAATCATAAAGATCAAAATACTAGGTAATAACACAACCTTACTGGGGGTATACGCTGTCAACGACGACGATCTGGCTAATAACAAGGATTCATTTTTTGAATTTAGGAGGAAATACGCAAAATTGGAACATCAAGAGAGATATTACTTTTGGGTGATCTAAATGGAAGAATAGGAAGGAAAGAACACGATAAAGTGGTAGGAAAATATGGCGAAGAAGTTACTAACGACAACGGAAGAAGAATTATAGAAGTATGTGAACAAAACAACCTTACAATATTAAACGGACACTACCAGCATAGGGATATTCATAAATATACGTGGAGACAAACAACAAGAGATTTAAAAAGTATTATCGACTATATGATAATACGTCAGAGGTCTAGATTAAACTTCCTAGATGTAAGAGTCCAAAGAGGGGCTTCATGTGGCAGCGACCACTACCTCGTGAAAGGAAAGATAACCTCACGAACAACACGGGAAACCAAACTGGAAGATACAAGTACACAGCACACAACAAGTGAAATAATAATAAGATATAATACAGACAGCTTACAAAATGAAAGTATCAGAAATCTATACAAGAGTAGACTGGACCAAAAGATACAACGGACGGGATTTGTTAATATAGAAGAAGAATATAAGTATATAAAGGAATGCCTACACGCAGCCGCACTGGAAGCATTAGGGTACAAAGAGAAAAGGGAAAAAAAAAAAAAAAACAGCAAAAACCATATTGGTGGGATGAAGAAATTAAATATGAAATTGAAGAAAAACGGAAAAGCTATCACAAATACTTAAGTTCAAAGAGCACAAACGACAAAGTAAAATACAAAAAATCCCAAGCTAGAGTACGCAAAATGATTAGTGACAAAAAGAACAACCAATGGGAAAAGACATGCTCAAGACTCAACACTTACATAGGAGGAAGAAAAAGCACAGAAAGCTGGAGACTTCTTAAAAATATGAGAACAGAACGGAAAAGAGAAATCTTCTCACCAATAACACCAGAAAAATTGAACCAATATTTTACAAATATGCTAACAGAAGATAGACCAGAGTTCAAAAGTACCCAACATGGAAATCCAAATATAGTTATACGAGGATCCCCAATAAGGATAACAACATCAGAAGTTAAAGAAGTATGTAAAACGCTAAAAAATGGTAGAGCTCCAGGACCAGGAAACATCCCAAGAGAGATAATAAAATACGGAACTGAAAAGCTATTTAGCGCTTTGAGGAACTTATTCCAAAGATGCATTAACACATCAGAAGTACCTGAGGAATGGAAAATATCATACATATCAACAATTCATAAGAAAGGAGTCAAAAATAATTGCGATAACTATAGGGGAATAACGGTTACAGGATCTATTAGCAGAATATACGGAAAAATACTTAAAAATAGAATAGAAACGGAATACGCGGACGTAGAAGCTGAAGAACAGGCAGGCTTTAGAGCAGGAAGATCCACAATAGACCATCTCTTCTCACTGACACAAATCCTAGAAAAGAAAACCGCATTTGATCAGGAAGCCCATGTCTTGTTTGTTGATTTAAAAAAAGGTCTACGACAGCGTGCCCCTAATGAGATTGTGGGAAACACTACAACAGAGTAATGTAAGCACCGAAATAATTAAAGCCGTAAAATCCTTATACCAAGACGCAAGAAGTAGTGTGAAAACCAAATATGGTATAACAACAGGATTCCCGGTAACAAAGGGTCTCAAACAGGGCTGCTGTATATCCCCAACAAATTTAAAAAATATTCACCTGTTTCTTATAAATATAATACTATTTACTTTCTTTGTTATTAGCTAAAACTATGCGCAATAATTTTACTTTATTAGATTCGTCTTTTAATAATATTGCGAAAACCAATGAATATTTTAAATTTTAGAAGGGTCTAGCCGTACTTCCATGGCGAAACTGCCCCCGATAGGAACCTATATTGTAGAGAAGGCTAATAGTAGTTGATACAGAAGATATTACTTCTCTATCTTGGTTAATCGTGGAGATATTTAAAAAAAGTGTCCCATGATTACTTTTTTTCAAAGTGATTTATCTAAGCTAGAAAAATAAAATTAAATGGCAGTGTTATGATACACTCTACACTTTGTTTTACAATAGTTTCCGATGGGCCAAGCCTAAATAGGAATACAGTAGAACCCCGGTTATCCGAGGTAATGTGGGAGGTACCCTTCTCGGATAACTGAAAACTCGGATAATCCGGATTTGTTTTTTATTCATTCAAAAAATAAACATCAATACTTTAAACCAATGTATTAACGTTTTTAACATATAAATAGGCACATACATTATAAAACAGTGAAATAGGTATCTATGCGCTTCGGTTTCATATTGCATCTTCTTTTTCTCGCTGCAGTGTTTCTCCATCTATTAAGAAGAAGCAAATCCGCTGTGGTTGCCTCTGGTTGTTCGATATACCTCAAAGCTTTTTCCAAAAAAACAAAACCTTCTTGATGAGAGATCTTAGTGAGAGACTGTTCATCCACCGCTGCTTCGTCATCGTCATCTAATTTTTCGGTTTCCTGAAAGGCATTCGTTATTTCTCGTCCCATTGATAATATCCTCCTTTTCTGTGTATTCTAACAGATGTTCAAGATATAAACGCCTATATTTTTTTATGTTTTCGAGGATGCCTTGATCCATTGGTTACATTATGCTGGTTATATTTGGAGGAAAAAATTTTACAATTTCGCCTACATGAAGTCCTTCTCCAGAGTGAGAGGGGGCATCATCCATTAACAAAATTGCTTTAATAGGAATACGGTTTCTATTCAAAAATTTAGTTACAGATGGTACGAACTCTTCTTCAAACCAGTTAGTAAATAAGGTCGCATCCATCCATGCGCTCTTCTGACTTTTGTAATAGACTGGTAGGGCTTTGGCTGCAATGTTTCTCCAAGAAGAAGCAAATCCGCTAGGGTTGCCTCTGGGCGTTATTCGATATACCCTCAAAGCTTTTTCCAAAGAAGCAAAACCTTCTTGATGAGAGATGTTAGTGGGAGACTGTTCATCCACCGCCGCTCCGTCATCGTCATCTGATTTTTCGGTTTCCTGAAAGGCATTCGTTATTTCTTCAATACTCATTTCTTCTTCTAAATCATCTGCTGTAATCCATTCTACAACATCTTCTGTTGTCACATTTTCGCAACCTTTCAATTTTTGCATTAATTCAAATACACTTTTTTCTTTTTCTTCTATCTCGCTGTCAAAATTTGAACAGGATATTTCTCCATGGCTTCTCGATTTCAAAGCTAATTCATTTAATGGAGTATCATCTTCACTGGGATTATAGTCCTCAAAGTCTATAACTTTTGACCAAGATTTTTGAATAGTAGTAGTACGCACAGAATCCCAAGCTTGACTTACCCAGTAAATAATATTTTTCAGTGTAACCTTTCTCATCCATTGATAATACCCTCCTTTTCTGTGTACAGATGTTCAAGATATAAACGCTGTGAAAACCAAATATGGTATAACAACAGGATTCCCGGTCACAAAGGGTCTCAAACAGGGCTGCTGTATATCCCCAACGCTATTTAAAATCTATTTGGAGAGTGCACTGAAGAACTGGAAAAGGAAATGCAGCAGTATGGGATTACCACTGGGTGACGATACTACATTGTACACGCTATCATTCGCAGATGACCAGGTAGTAGTCGCTCAGGACATCGATGATATGGAATACATGACACGAAAACTTATGGAGGAATATGAAAAATGGGGCCTAGAACTCAATATTAAAAAGACCGAGTACATGTGCGTCGGAGGACAACAGCAGGACTTGAAACTGGCCACAGGACACACCATCAAACACTGTGCCAGTTATAAGTATTTGGGAACGAGAATATCTAGGGACGGAACACTGGAAGAAGCAATATTCGAGAGGAATATCCAAGGAAGAAAAGCGATTGCAATTCTTAATAGTATAATATGGGACAAAAACATAACCGTTGAAAATAAGAAGAGAATTTACAACTCAATAGTGAAAAGTATAATAACTTACAGTTCCCAGGTGTGGCCATTAAAGGAAAGAACAGAAAAAATACTAAAAGCTACAGAAATGGATTTCTGGAGACGAGCAGCCAGAAAATGCAGAAAAGACCGCATACCAAATGACACGATAAGGCGAGCTTTGGAAATAAAGCACGATATAGTGGACGAAATCAGAACCCAACAGTTGGTATGGTACGGACAGAGAATGTCACAAGATCGACTACCTAAAAAGATTTTAAATTGGAACCCTCATGGAAAAAGAAAGCGAGGAAGACTACGCCAAAGCTGGAGAGCAGGAATCAACAAGGAAGTACTAGAGAGAGATCTGGAGGAGGAGGGATGGAGAAACCGGGAGGAGTGGAAATTAGGCATCGGAAGACGGAAGACGTTATAAAACCGATTGATATATACTCGTATATATATATATATATATATATATATATATATATATATATATATATATATATATATATATATATATATATATATTTTCAAAATCAGCAGAAAATTAACAAGTTATCGACGATGTTTAAATTAAATTAACAATTATTTAGCATTTTTTTTAAAATTATTTAACATTTGTATTCTTGTACACGTAAACAATAAGGTATTGTTCCAAATGTTGGGTAGTAAGATTGTGTCTTCGATCACTTAAAATATTTTTATAAGTGGAAAAAGACCGTTCCACATCCACTGAGGTAACTGGGCAGTATTTGAATTTGGGTGCTATGTTAGCACTTATTGTTTCTGGCAAAAATTCACCCGTCCCATTAATAAAACTATCAATTTGACACAAAGGTTCAAAGCCTGGGTTATTGCACAAAATGTTTTCAAACTTTTCTTTAACTCTACGCGGGAATACATCTGGCGATGTGGAGTTTATTTGACGGATTTTATTCATTAACTGAATTGATTCGGTCAGCGCCAAACCTCGAGTTTGAAGCTTTTTAATACCGCAGGTATGTGGGAAAAAATGAGTGCTAATCAAAGCTATGTTTTTTTTTATATCAGAATCGTTAAATGCTTCCTTGAATTGACGAACTGCCATAGCCTCTGCACTATCGAAGTCATTTACTACACCTTTGATGGCCTCGAAATGTTCATTGTAAAATAGTACAGCTTCAATCCATGTTTCCCATCGAGTTACCACTGGTTCGGGAGGTAAAGGCACATTTGGCAGTTTTTCTTTATAGGCGTTATTGCGAGCAGGTGCCTTAAGAAACACTTTCTTTGCTGATGAAATCAGTTTATTTACATTTCCAAACGTGGATCGTACTTCTTCAGCGAGTCGATGGACTCCGTGAGCAAAGCACGTCACATGAATTAAATTTGGATAAAATACTTGGAGGACTTTGGCTGCCTTGATCATATAGGGAGCAGCATCTGAGAGAAATATAAACACTCTTTCATCTGCAGAAGATTCAGGAATTATTTTTTTAATACCCTCATTCACAAATCTGGCGATCGTAGAATGATTTGTCTTGTCAAGTTCTTTGCAGGCCACCAAATAGGAAGAAGAAGGCTCTAATCTTAATGCACCCAAAATTAAATTCGCAATATAGCAATTGCAAAAAGACTACACTGATGCAAGCGCGTCAACAATAATGTTAAAACTGATATCTTATTTTAAAATAAAAATTCGTCTTCGAGAAAAATTGTTTATTCGATCCAAGCTCAAACAAATATTCTTAGAAACTAACTACTTATCACTTAATATCCCGACCAAGAAACAAAGGAATAAAATACCATCGTAATTTTGGGTATTCCCTTGGCACTATAACCTAATCGATGTTTAGACTATTGCAGGTAATGTTCCGGCGATAAGATCGGTTCCAGGCGGCGACATTAACAATACCCTGAGCAATTGAATTGCCTAGTAATACTGAGAAATATTTTAAATATAGGGAAAATATGCATCATTACTAGATTTTGGGTAAAATATGCAATAATCGGTGAGAATGGTCTAAATATGCAAATGCATATGAAAATATGCAAATGCATATAATCTGGTCTCTAATTATAACATAAGAATATGTTAGTCGATACAAGTATAACTATAATATTGATTAATCATGAATTAAAAAACAGAGAGATCATACTCCTTTTTTTTGTTATGGTCCGTTCTCTTGCAGTAGATTGGCAATCATCACTTCTACTCTTGTCATTGTCGATTGGAGTAATATCTGAATTCTTATTGTATCATTCAAGGACTCCGGAACCTCTTTTTATTTACAGTTTTTCCCCGTTGAGGAAGCTCATTGAAAATATTCTACAGCTAATTATATGAGAAAACAAGCCATTATGTAATTTGACACCCATATAGATAAGAACAGATTGAAATTATTTAGTCTTATGTTCTAACAATAGAACTATATCTATTATTTATATTATTATTATTATATTATATTCTATATTTAGGTAAGGTATAATCGACTGTGTCTACTAAGAATATGGGAAATGTTTTTATTGTACAATAATAATTTATACATACACAGGCAGGGCAATGCCAGAATACCATGCCCGATAAAGGCTATCTTACGAGTTTCTCGATTTTTCAAACGGAAAACAAAGCTAATTATACATTTTTTGCTTAACAAATACTATCTGTAAATTGTCTGCTAATCTCCACAAAACAATGTTATAACTTATAACTTATAAACAAGTCTGTAGTGCATATTGAGCAAATAATTGTGATATAAAAACTGGTTTTAGTTGACTTATTAAAGAATACGGTTAATTTTTCTTGTACTTACCTAATCTATATGAGTGCTCCACCTTAAAAAAAAAAGATTAATTGAGTAGCATCATTTAAACTGGTAGCCACCGCACATTGGGGACTATACATAATTTTTACACAAATTCTTTTTCTGGTCGAAATTTTCAAGGAATTTCAATATATTTTTTTTAAATCTTCGGTCTTGATTTCTCTATCGATCTGTCTTAGCGGATTTTTTGATTATTTACCATGATTTTTACTAATTTATCAATACGTATTGCTTTTTTTCTAAAAGACAACTTTTTAGGCAATAAATTTTTTTTTCATTTCCGATTTCACCCCCCAAAACTAACCCCTTAAGTCAAAAATTAACTTTCAAAACTACATGGCTCTGATGAGGCCATCAATTTCTATATTATTACCAAATTTCAACTTTCTATGTCAAATAATTTCGGAGAAAATCGGATGTGACAGACAGACAGACAGACACCGAAGTCATCTTATAAGTGTTCCGTACGGAACACTAATTACGTGTTCTCACCATTGTGTACAGTACAATACTACAAAACCGAGGAGTTATTAAATTTGAGAAAAAAAAAGCAGCAATAGAGAGAACAGTACTAATCAGAATTTAAGCAACACGCACGTATCACAAACTCTCAAAAATATCCAAAGCAAATCGGAACAAAATAGACCATATTTTATCGAAATTCCCATCTTTCAAATAACGAGTCCTTGAACAATTCCTTCCGAATTTTTTCATTATTATCCCATGATTTCCTTTTTTTATCCACGTCAACATTATTTTCCCCTGTGCCCGTTCTTAACGAACATAATCCTTTTTTCCAGGGACTGATTTACTTTATTTTTGACATAAAACCAGGAAAAGCTATAAAAAAATTCTATTATTGTTCGAAAATATTCCACGGGGATAAAGATTAATAAGAAAAAGAGAGGAAAGGAAAATATAAGGATATATACGTAGGTAGATGTTTCCCGAGTTAAAGGGTCTTTGAATTGTTAATGTGATGTTGAATTTATCCATTGTAACAGCAGATATAAAAATCATAAGTTTGGTGATTTTAGTGGTTAAGAAATTGGTCCCTTTCAGCCTATCCGTCTATTGGAGAACGCGGGGGTTTATCACTGCCCATATGGGAGTGTTTCTGTTTAATTTGTTTCTAGCAAAAGAAAACAACATATCGTCATAATGATTTTTATTAAGTAGAACTAAACTGTGCTTGATGATATGTATCTCTGGTTAGACAGCATGTTTCTTAAGGGAACATTACAACTTCTCGGTCGAAAATTTTAATAATTTTTATGGGACTGATAAATTATTTTAAAAAAAAATAATTTTGAGTCCGTAATTTTTCTGACATATATTTTAAGTCTTCAAATACAAGAAAAAGAACCTCCAAAGTTGGTGGTTTCAAAAATAGCATTTTTTTTTCTTAAAAAAAAAATTAAAAAATGAGGAAAAAATTAACCAATCTTTTTTATTCTAGTTTATACTGGTGCTATTCTTATGAAGAAGATTATATTAAAATTTTAGACCGATCGGCTAAATGGTTTTTAAGTTATTATGCGCGCCGATTACAAAAACGTTGTCTTGAGAAAAACTCATTTAAAGTTTTGACAAACGAATTTTCACATATAAAATCTATTTACGTTCAATCAGCTATGCCTGCTGCATACAAAATTCCTTCCGACTCCTCATACGCCTCGTTCTCAAGTGTTCTCTGGCCTCTCCGTGCGATTCTAGCCTCTCTGGAGGCATCGGTGAATACAGCCTCACCTGCGATTTTAATATTTTCGATGATTTTATAATAAGTTGTTTTATGAAAGCCCGTTCCTAAATCCATCAGGCCGCAAAAATTGTTTACTCCAGTGATTCCACAGCCGAGTAATCTCAACACAAAAATAAAATGTCTATTAATTTTATACGATTTCCAAATTTTGGGGCTAGAGTCAATGAGTTTATCGCCGCATTCACACACGACATAAAGCTTAAAACCTATACAATAACTAAAAGTCGGAACAGTACTTGGACTCAAACAGAAGTTTTTACAATTTTTTCCTCAGATGTACTGGCAAAATTAGAATTACTTTCATCTGAAAACCGATTAACATAAAACTGTCTTTTACGTGGCCTGCACACTCACTTCGAACTAAATTTCCCGTATTTTTTATCCATTTTGCACAATATTAGCTGAGGCGTTTTACTGAGTGATGTTAGCCCTGCGAGCGATATTTTGGAACTGAGCAGGCCAGCGTAACGTTGGCTTTGGAGCTACAGTTTAGTATGCTCTCCTGTTACCTGCTTCTATCTTTTTAGAATCATAAAAGTAGCAGCAGATGTTCGACGCAGGTAGAGCAAAACCTTTCTAAACGGCCGAAAGGTAAGTTGGCACGCCGAGCGGTCCATTTGGTCTGCCTACACTTGGTGCTATATTCGATAGTAATTAAAATTTTCAGAGAATATTATTAAAATATAATACTTTCCAATAGGATATTTTCCAAAAAGTCGATTTTTCCGACCCGAGAAAGTGTAATGTTTCCTTAAAGATTGAAAACCAGCTATTTTTTTACTCTGGTAAAACGTATTTATGACGGCGCTACTGTTCTAAAAGTAAACCAATGCAGAGTATAATTTTAGTACGTTTCTATTTTGAGCCGAAAAGCAAATAAATATCGCTCGCTAATAAAATTTTAAAAGGTGCTAAATACAATGTTTGGACTAAAATTACGAGGTTTTGTTTAGTAAATCTTAACGCTCATCTGCTAAGAAAAGAACATGTATTTTAGTTTATATCCTGTATTTATTTTTATAGTAAAAAATGTATTTTTGAAATATTTTACATGAGAATGTTTTAATAAACCTTTGTAACCTATTTTCATTCTCATTCTTAAAGAAATTTAATTTCTCTTACTAGGGGAAGGAATCACCCATAGCGCCCTTGCTCCAACACCAATAAGTAAACGAATCAACAACTACAGAATAATAATGGTACGAATTAAATATATCTAAAAGAAATCAAAACTCGTAGTAACATGTTCTTCTTGTTAAAGTGTCTATTCGGTTCGAATGTTGGCAATCATTCTGGCTATTATTACACAGCAAAATTTATTAAAACGAAAACAATAAAAGAAAATATTGTATTCACCAAAGCAGATAAAGGAAATACCATAGTCGCGATCAACAAGGCACAATATATAGAAAAAACAATAGAATTTTTTAGACCCAACAAAAATTTTTAAAAATGAAATCCGCCTAGAAATATAGAAAGCTTCCAGTATCATACCAGATCATAAAATGATCAAATTAACAGCTATGAATCTTCAACCACCGCAACTTTATTCTTTAATTAAACTACACAAACCAGATTATCCGATTAAGCCAGTGGTCTGCTACATAGTAGCACCAGCATACAAACTCTCAAATTTTCTTATAGACACCATTAAAATCATACAAATTTTCAATCTTCTGTTGTTCTGTAAAAAATCAATGACCTATGGGAAATCCTCATTATTAAATTTATCTATAATATATATAAAAGCAACTGTCTGTCCGTCTGTATGTCTGTCTGTCTGTCCGTTAGTGCGCTTATCACTGGAGAACCACCTATCCGATATACGTACTTTTTTTTTTAAAACATACATATGTTCTCTGGTCAGGTTATAGGCTATATTTTATTACGATAGGTAGCATAGGGAATGAGCAGTGACGATAATAGTGAATGAAGTCGTAAAAAAGTTTGCTGTTAGCGCGTTCCCTTGCAGTACACAGCCTAAACCATTAAATTTGGAACAACATTATGTAGCAGAGAATATCTATAATCTATAATCTATAATATATATAAAATGCAATGTCTCTCTGTCTGTCTGTCTGTCAATTAGTGCGTTTATCAGACGAGAATCACTTATCCGATTTACGTGTCTTTTTTTAGTCATACATATATTCTTGGGCCAGGTTATATAGTAATAATAATATTCTATATCTATAATATATGTAAAATGCAAAGTCTCTCTGTCTGTCCGTTAGTGCGCTTATCCCTCGAGAACCACTTACGTGATTTTTTAAATTCATACATATGTTCTCTGAAGAGGTTATATAATAATAATAATAATCTATATAATATATATAAAACGCAACGTCTCTCTATCTGTCTGTCCGTTAGTGTGCTTATCATTCGAGAACCACTCATCGGATATACGTGATTTTTTTTTAATTCTTAATTTAATATATGTAAAAAAAAATCTATAATATATATAAAACGTAACATCTCTCTGCCTGTCTGTCTATCCATTACTGCGCTTAGCACTCAAGAACCACTTATCGGATTTACGTATTTTTTTTTATAAAATACAAAGGGAATAAACAGACAAAATGCTAATACGTAGGAAAAAAAATGGAAGTTTAGCAGTAAGCTTCGCAGAAAGACTGAATAGATGGGCGGAATAATTTAAAGAAACATTAAATGGAGATGAAAATGAGGAGTTGAATGAGAAATAGGAAGCAAAATTAACTGAAGGGCAGGAGGCGACAAATAAACCCTGCAAAGAAGAATTAAGACAAATACTCAGAACTCAAAAAAAAATAAGGCCCCGGGTGGAAATTTTAGAACTGATAAAAGCTGGAGGAGTAGATCTGGAAAATGAAATATGCCGGTTGGTGCAAGAAATATGGGAAACAGAAAAGATGCCAGTGAGCTGGAGAGAGTCGCTCATTTGTCCAATATACAAAAAAGGAGAAAAAACTATATGTGCTAATTATAGACCAATAGCCTTACTGGATGTCGTGTACAAGATAGTAGTGTTGATTATCAAAAACAGATTACCAGAGAAAGCCGAGTCTATTCTGGGAGAGTACCAGTGTGGATTCAGGAAAAATAGATCGGTTACAGACCAGATATTTTCGATTAAGCAAATCCAAGATAATACCTTAGAACAAAATTTGGCACTACACTTGGTCTTTGTGGATTTCAGAGAAGCATATGACTCTGTAAATAGAGAAGGACTCTACAAGATAATGGAAGAACTAAAAATTCCAAGTAAATTGATTCGCATGGTGAGAATGACCCTGAATGACACAGAAAAATAGAGTGTTGGTTGAGGGCAAAGTATCAGACAAGTTTAAGGTGAAGAGAGGATTAAGACAGGGGGAACCAGTGTCGACATGTCTATTTAATTTGGTACTAGAGAAGATAATCCGGGAGTCAGAAATAAAAACAAATGGAATGATATACCAACAAACCTGCCAATGCTTGGCCTATGCGGATGATGTAGCAGTAATTGGAAGAGCAAAAGAGAACCTCAAAAAAGCCATAAGTAGGATAGAAGAAAGGGGAAGGATGAGAGGACTAAAGATGATCTGATAAACGTCCATTTCATTTCGTTCTGCGTTCACCTGTTAAGTCTTTGATTTTTCGGTAGATATTAAAGCCATCATACTTAATAACATTAGTTAGTCGTCAGCAATGAATTATATTTTGATTAATAATTAATCATCTTTTCAATCCCTCTCCTAGGGCCTTTTCCAAGCTGTTTCTGTAAGAGCTATAAATTAAATTTTTTAGATTAGTTGGTGTACTATTATAAAATATTGGACGGGGTGTACAGGGTGCGTCACTAACATCCGGACAAACTTCAATTGAAATCTCCCGCCATATTATGTTTCCGCAAGAGATCGCCGTTGGCATCTAAGTAACAATACAGAGCATAATCGAAGAACCGCGATCATCGAAGGCCGGAAATAATTCGTTTTTTCGGATACTCGAAATCAAGTATTTATGACGTTGTAGCCAAGTACAACGCTCAAGAACAGTCCAACGAAGGTTCCAGTATGCTGGCGAGAAAGAGCCACTTGAAAAAATGTACCATGAGAACTCCTGATGTCAGGTGCCAGGGCAATCGTTACGAAAATTGACGTCGATTTTGTCCTACACAAAGCGAGTGAGTGGCTCGCTGTAATCTGCTTATCTGTTGTTTAACATGTAAGCTGAAAAGTTTTTGGTTTGACACATAGATGTAGCAGTTTCCAAAAAATCCAAAATTTTATGACATTTCGATGATTAGTTTACAAGTTACAGTGGTTTTAGTGACGCTACATTTGATATTTTCAAAACAATGGGAAAAAATCGAATTTCATGCTGTTTTTTGATGGGAAAAAAATATCGTTCAAGCAAAGTAATGCCTTGATAAGTATTACGGAGATTCTGCCCCTGGAAAATCACTCATCATTTACTGGTATGCTGAATTTAGACGCGGTCGTACAGATACAAATGATGCTGGACGCTCAATTGCGGTGGTTACACCGGGAAACAGCAAAAAATTCCACAAAATTGTTTTGGATTACCGTAAAGTGAAATTACGGGAGATAGCTGACACCTTTAAAATATCAAAAAAAACGTGTTGGTCATGTTTTGCATGAACATTTGGGCATGAGAAAGCTCTGTTCGAAATTGGTACCGCGTTTGCTCACAGTGGACCAAAAACGATAACGTGTTGATGATTCTGAGCGCTGTTTGGACCTGTTTAAGTGAAATAAAAAGGATTTTTCATGCGATATGTGACAATGGATGACAGATGGATTCACCACTACACACCGAAATTAAATCGGCAGTCAGCTGAGTGGACAGCAGCCGGTGAAAGCCGCCCGAAGCGACAAAGACACGGCAGTCGGCTGGGAAGGTTTTGGGCCTCAGTATTTCCGGATGCGCATGGAAAATAATAATAATAATATATAAGGGAAAAAACCAACAATAGCGAATATTATGTAACGTTATTGGTGCGTTTGAAGGCACAAATCGCAAAGAAACCGCCCCAAATGAACAAGAAAAAAGTGCTCTTTCATCACTGTGTCACAAGTCAATGGTTACGATGACAAATTGCATAAATTGAAGTTAGAATTGCTTCCTCATCCACCGTATTTTCCAAATTTAGTCCCCAGCGACTATTATCTATTCGCATACCTCAAAAAAAAGGCCCGCGGGATAGAGATTTGGCGCCAGTGACGAAGTTATCGCCGAAATTGAGGCCTATTTTGAAGGTAAAAAGACAAATCCTTCTATAAGAAAGGTATAGAAATGTTAGAAAAGCTTTGTACTAATTGTGTCACTCTTGAAGGAGACTATATTGATGAATAAAGTTCAATTTTTGCAAAAATAATGTGTTTTAAGTAGCTAAACCAAAAACGTTGGCAGGGCGCACCAGATTCTTCTCCGACGACAAAATTTTTACTCTTGATGTGTTTCACACCAAGTACAATTTTCAGCGATTCAAGACTAACGCGAATCGCTTTTTCTGTACATGCGTCGCTCCTGTGGCACTTTCGGGATTTCCCTGCAGTATGTCTGCTGTGCCCATAAAAAAAAGAACCTAATTATATTATTATAATAACGCTAAATTAAGTTACATTGCTGCATAGAATTGTACTTAATGCTCTTTGCCGTTACTAATAACATATTTTTTATAATATACCTCTAATTTACAAACGTTACGCATTCTAATTAAGTAATAAAAGAAACAAAACGCATGAAACGCACCTTTTATTGCCATTTGCACCGCCTGTTTTTTGTAAATAATCACCGAAAATAAGCAGTATCGGGCGTACATATAACATTTTTCTATTATCGGAATGGACTTTTATTAAACATAACCTAGAATTACCTGTTTTAGTGGCACATGAAATTAACAGTTGCCGATCTGTATCGAAAATAGGAACCTGTAATTATAGGTAGTTACGTAGGGTGTGTGGCAACAAATTGGGCAACATAATACTTCGCATGGATGATTGCATGAATCTATTAGGAACAGACGTCAGATTTTTATCGGTTATTTAGTTTTTTTTATTTAATATTAGCCTAAAGGTTAGCAATCGTTAAAACTTATATGATTTTACATTAATTTTTAAACTTATTTTACTGTTTGTTTCACATACGAACTGCATGCATTCGGGGTTAAGACTAATAGCCTAGTCGTCAGAGGTAAATTTTGACGAAAAACTCTCATTAAATGTTAATAGGCTGCATTTTGGCATACAGTTAGTTTTTTGGATGTAGAATACGATAAAAAAATTTGAGATATCGAAAAACTAATAGCAACACGTGAACGAACGGGAAATTTTAGAAAAAAATAGTCTCTCTCTCTCTATACGTTTTACGGCCACAGCTACCAGGAATATTCGGCCGAGTGTTGGTTTATATTTCAAAACCCTTATTTTTCTGTTATATTAAATGATTCGCAACAAGATCCACAACAAACTGAGTCTGGATTCTATGTCCATAACCTTGTAGGGATTTCATATTTTAAATATTTAGCTTTTCTTTTCTCTTCATGGGCACTGATAAAGGTTCTCCTCGGGAAACTGCTACTGGTTTTGGATATAACCATTTTCTGTCAGCCCGTCAGCTCGATTACGCAACTGTCACAAAAAGCACGGCCACACGTGCTCGATCACCTGCTCAAATCACATAACCTCAAACCGACGTTATAGGAATCACTCCACACAGCGCTTAGAGAGCTTCAGTTATCTCGTCTGACTGTCACAAGGCGTGTTGAAGTCATGAGTCAAGACATGGCAGATAAACTAAAACATGATATCATGGAATGTACATACTTTTCTTTACAGTTCGACGAATCCACCGATATGACAGACACTGCCCAGCTGTGTATTTTTATTCGAATGGTATTCAATGACATGTCGGCTAAGGAAGAGTTTTTGACAATGATTCCTCTGAAAGGAAAGACCCGTGGCGAAGATATATGTTATATGACGTTTTCTTCAATTTTGTAACAAACTACAAGCTACCAATATATAAACTAGTGTGCATTACAACCGATGGAGCACCAGCAATGACTGGAAACAAAAACGGTTTTGTGGCATTGTGTCGAGCTAATGATGATTTCCCTTCATTTTTCTCCCTTCCATTGCATTATACATCAACAAGTTTTGTGTTCAAAAGTTCTAAACATGGAGGAGATTATGGGCATTGCAATAAAAATTGTGAATTCTATCCGTGCACGTAGCTTGCAACGACCGCTCTTTAAATTGCAGTTGGAAGATAGTAAGTCAGCTGAACACACTGATTTAGTTCTTCACACGGACGTCAGCTGGTTGAGTCGCGGACAATTCCTAGAAAGGTTTCAAGAATTATTGCCCGAAATAACAGCTTTTCTGGACGAAAGAGGTGATGAGACTCAGATGCCGAAAAACGGAAAATGGCTGATTTGGCATTTTTGACAGACATCACAATGCATTTAAACACCATTAATTTGGAGCTTCAAGGTAAAGGAAAAACTATTATTGAGATGATTAGCGCAATAAACGCATTCAAAAGTAAATTGCAACTTATGATAGATCAACTGAAAAGAAAGGATCTGAAAAATTTTCCGTCTTTGAAAGCAAGGATTCCTCAGTTGAATTATGATATTTATGAGGCAGAATTATCAAATATTTTGGGCCAATTCGAAATACCTTTTTATGATTTCAGTAAATTGGCAAATATCGCATCATTTATGAGTTATCCTTTTTCGTGTAAAAACATTGAGGAATTAGCTACTGAAATAGCAAGTCAGTTTAACATGGACTCATGTTCTGTTGAAAATGAGTTAGTGCAGATTATATCAGATATACATCTCAAAGCCACAGCACCTGATACGAAATTCTGGTGTTTTATATCTAAAGATAAATATCCGAATCTAAGGCAAATCGCCCTTCAACTGACGGCAATGTTTGGGTCAACTTACTTGTGCGAGTCTGCATTTTCTGAAATGAAGATAATTAAGTCAAAATATCGCAATCGACTAACTGACGAACATATGTCATCATGCTTGCGATTAGCACCCGGTAATTACGTACCATCTTATGAAAAGTATGCTGAGGACAGTTTAGACACTAGAACTCGTTTGTTTTGTAAGAACCAATAAACTCGCAATTTTGAATAATTATGAGTTTTTTTCATTGACATTTTAGAGCAGACCTACACTTACCTTGACTAAAAAAAATGCATATTGTGCGGAAAACTAATATCTATGCCACGATACACCCTACCTAGACGACAATCCTGCATCACACTTACTTGCAGCTTCTCAGAGTCGATCGATCAATATTGAGGTAGATCGCCAGCAGTTCAAGTTTGAGCATTCCTGCTCTAAGCATATCTCTATGTCTTTTGCTTTACGCGGCGTTGCCAAATCTAAATACTACGGAAGTCAATTGAGCCAAAGCACATATTTGAAACATGTGGTATCGACAGTACTACCTTAATGAGAGCTCAAAATCCCTGGCGACTGGAATAAATATCGCAATATAATTATATATTTGGTAAAGTGCTCTCACATAGAAAACACGCTGTACATGTTTTTTTGTCGCTCGTTTTGTTACCCCCCGCTACATACGGCACTGTAACATCTTTTATACCTTTTATTTCTATTTCCACAGAAACAGCTGATCCCAATATGCTGGTATGCAACGTATGAGGGTACGGTGCACATGTGGGCTTAAAGAAGGGCTTTTTGTCCGTCCCTTTAACTTTAAAACCGTTAAAGACCCTCTGAAGAAAACAGGTTGACACTTTTGGCAAATCGACCTTGAATTACAAAAGCGATGGGTTTTTGTGGACAAAAGAATGGAAATTTTTGGTTTTGACAGGTGAGTTAGGTGGTGAATAACAATATTAAAGGCTTACTATGAGTGTATCTTATTTTTTTTTTTGCTTTTTAAAAATGCACAGCATATAACAGGAATTTATGTATCAAGTTCATTTTTTAAGAAAAGTAAACATGAAGCTATACCCAAATTCCAGGTTGTTCGCTGTCTTTCTTGCATATGTACAAATAACCGAGACCGATAATAGAGCGAATGTCGCAAATAACTTCAGATGACAGAAGATCTTTTAGACGTTTTTAAGTTTTTAAATATACTTAACATGTTGACAAGAAGAATAATATAGATGGATGTTTACACTATATTCAGACATCACTGTCTTTATTGATTTCTAAGCTAGGCAAAGCCTCTTTCTTATAATTGTGAAAGTATAAATATATAATTTCTAATACTAAATGTAAACTTATTTTATGTTAACCTAAGTTCTTACAATAGGAATCCTATACTAATTTAACCTAGAAAATGTGTTTGGTATATACATGAAGTTTCTTAAAGCTAGGACTTAGAACTAAGACTAAAACTACCTTAGACTAAGACTTACGCTAACTTAAACTAGGAAGTAACAAGACTTAAATTAGAACTAGTTTGAACTTAACCTAGAATGACATTCTTCTTGTCACGGCGGGTGAGAGGGGTCATCGTCTTCGTCCGAGAGCAGCAGCGGGTCCGACGGTCTAGGGAACTGGCGGCTAGCTTGAGGTGGGAGTCGGAAGGCGTCCCTGATGCATGGGTTGGGGTGCTGGGACGCCTTCTCGAGGAACTTCTGTTGAATTTGCCTCAAGTGTGCCTTTACGGTAGGCACACCGAGGTCCCTGTGAATTTGACGGTTCCTCATGAACCACGGGGCTCCCGTGATCATCCTCAGGGCCTTGTTCAGCACTGCTTGAAGCTGAGCTCTCCTTGTTTTGGAGAGCTGGCACCAGATGGGGCAGGCGTACGTGAGGCCTGCCTTCACGATGGAGTTGTAAACTAGAAGCTTGGTCCGGGGGAGGAACTTACTGGAGCGGTTCAGGATGGGGTAGAGTTTCCCCAGTAGTAGCTTCGCCTTCTTGGTTGCAGTGCAGACCTGGTCCGTCCTGACGAGTTGTCGGTCGAACTGGATGCCCAGGTATTTGATGGTCTTGGCCCATTGGATCCGGGAGCCTTGGAGCTGGAGATGTCCATGAGAAGTGCCGCTGCCTTTGGAGAAGACGATGGCTTGTGTCTTGGCGGGGGCGGGGTTGAGTTTGATCCTCCAGCGGTCAAACCCGGAGTCCAGGGTGTCGAGGTGGCGCTGAAGTCTGCTGGTGATGAGGCGGCTACTTCTGGAGTGGGTAATAATGGCGGTGTCATTAGCATAAAGGAGGAGGTGGGTCTAATCCGATTTGGGAATGTCGGCTGTGAAAATGTTAAAGAGGTGGGGGGAGAGGACGGAACCTTGTGGGACTCCGGCTCTGATAGCCTTGACTTCGAAAATGGCCGTTTCGACTCTGACTCTGAAGGTTCTGCCAGAGACGAAGGACTGAATGAGTTTTGTTATGACAGGGGGATAGCCGTGTCGAATCAGGTTCAGAACGAGGCCTTCGTGCCAGACTCGGTCGAAGGCCTTTGATACGTCGAGAAACACAGCTTCAACTTTCTGGTGTTTGTTGAAGCTGAAATGGTTTGGGTGAGAATAGTGGTGTGATGAGTGGTGCCATGAAGAGGCTGGAAACCGAATTGTTCGTCAGGTAAAACACGTAGTGCTGTGGACTTTGCTCTGATGATTTCGAGGATGATTTTTTTAGCTATCTTGCCTAGTCCGGGAAGTAGGCTGATCGGGCGGTAGCTATTTGCCTCGTGGGAGGGAGAGAATGGTTTTTTGATCATAATGACCTCAGCTTTCTTCCAGTAGGGAGGAAAGTAGCTGAGTCTCAGTATGCTGTTAATGATGTTGGTGGTTTCGGAGATCTGTTTTTTGGGGAGTTTCTTGAGGGCTTTGTTTGTGATTTTGTCATGACCTGTATTCAGACATTTATGACTTGCATGCAAAGAATCATTTTATCGCCATTTAAGTTTTAGTGTTTTTTTTTACCTTTAGAAAGCAAAGTTAGTATCACTTTAAGTATTGATGATTATATTTCTAATTACACAGTTGTTATAAAAAAGGACATGGTATAGTTTACATAACGCACGTCGAAAAAACTATTCATATGGGATATAACTTATATTTGTTTATTAACATTCATAACATTTTTTTGCTATCGCACAGTGTGTCGACTAGTACAAGTTAGCTGGACAAAATTATTTTTTTTTCACTTATTTCAATTGTTTATGTATATTCTAGGCATATTAAGTTATTTTAAGAAAAAATTCATCGCGTTGGTTTTTTTTATGGGCGTGGCTAATTTTTTTCTCTAAATTAGTCAGCTACGCAGACATATTTAACGATAACTCGGGAACAACTTGTCAGATTTTTATAAATAAAACATTAAAAAATGCGTAACAAAATTTTATTAAAGTTGATTGAATATTATTTTATTATATCTTTTATCGTTTTGGAGTTATTTAGAAATTAATGGAGAGAAAAAATTTTTTTTCGTGTAAAATTCATTATTTTTTTTTCGGTAAAAAAGCGCAATAACAAAAGAAAAACAAAATATTATACATTTTTCTGACAGCTGCGTATCTGGAAAATAAAATAAGGTATTAATCATGAAAATCGGTTAATAAATGTGGGTTTTATTCACAATTTACCGCAGGTACTCAATATCGATAAAATTTGTGTAATACAGCCACCCTTGCATATCGCGGTAGGATTGCATCAGCTTAGCAGGTAGATAACGGAACTGAAGGGCAAGGGTATTTTGTATGGTTATTAGAATTAAAAATTATAATACAGTGTCTTTCATTTAGCTGCATTTCGCTTACCTGTATTTTTTGTCCAGCTGCACAAAACATTGTATAACAAAAACAAAATATTCTGCGTATGTGCACGAATTGTTCTACAAACTTGAATGTGCAACTAAATGAAAGACACTGTATTATTATTTTTAATAATAACCAGATGAAAAATCATTTATTGCATTTGTCAATTAAAAATAAAACAATTAATCCATAATACTTAGTTTTATTGATACAAAATGGATAAACTCAAATAATACCTGCCTTTCAGATAGGTAACTTGTGCATTATACATACATAAGTAGTTGGTATTTTAAAATGTTTTTGATTTTTTTAAGGTACATATTTCTTGCTGTTCGGTTCAAAAAAAAAAAATTGTTTTTGAAAATTCCAGTCAAAAATTGTTTTTGTTTAATTTTAAAATAAATGTTATAAATGCTCTGTAATAAATTTAGCATAATGACACTGACTATAATTATATGTAAAATAAAAATACTCATTTATTGATAAAGAAAAATTTACAAGTCAAGGTTTACATGCTTAGTACAAGCCCTACATAACTAAAAATAGTAGCTGAACGTAATAATCATCATCAGAGTCTTCTGATGAGTCGTTTACTGTATAATCGTCATCATTTTGTGGCATTGTGCTAGGGCTTACAATTAACTTTAATACATCTGTACATATTTTTTTTCCGGCTTTTTTTTTGGGAATCTCTCGAAGGCTATTGATCAAAGGATCAGATGTTATAATTAACATGCACAGTAAGTCTCTATTCGTGGCAACACGCGAGCACTTGCGGGTGTTGTACTCCCTAAATCTGCGGCAATCTTTGTTCCGTGCTTCTTGAGCCTCTTCGGAAAGCTGCCCAATTGGAAGCAATGCCGCTTTGATGACTTCTGTGCTGTGAATTAATATTTTATGCACAGTAGCAGGCATACAGTACCACGAATAGAGACTAAGATAATGTTTTCTGGTTTCTAGACAAAATTTTTTGAATTCAACTAAGTTTATCTCGAATCCAGAAGACAATGTTCTCAAAATAACATCAAACTTTTTTATAATTGTAACATCCAACCCTGTGATCTGAGCACTCATCTCAGTTCCTCGGAACGAACCTTGATATCTGCTTTGTCTTCGTTGCTTCTAGCCTGCCATTTCTTAATATTCAACTTGTAACTGATATGTAAAAGACATTCGAAGCAACGAATTCAAGCATGAAGTGTAGATAAACCAAAGCCAAAATGTTCTTGATCACTGTTAAACATCGCGGGGTCATCGTTCATCGTCTTGGGGGTGGCGCCACAGATGAAACACTTTTGGGATGAACTAGTTTCCGTTAAGGCGTTACACATCTTTCCGTCTGTCATTGTCAGCAAAAGTTCGTGTTTACAGAGATTTGAGAATCACCAAAGTTGATAAGTGTTGGAAGAAGAGCATTAACTTCTTCCCACAATATATTTGACTCCACTAACGTGAAGTCGTTCGTTTCTTTGAAAAATATAAATTTGATTGGGCGACAATACAAAGTTGATGAAGGCCGAGGATTTTGCCAAATAAGTTTGGACCCATCATATAACTTAAGGGGAACTAAAGAAAATGCGAAAAGAAACTCGTCCGTATATTCAGTGTTCTCAAATCTCTGTTTGTATGTGCTGTGCCCAGAACTTCCATCACATCCCCATTTACTAACAAGTGTAAACGATGAATTTATTGGGAGCACACTGCTGATAACTTCATTCTGTGCTAATACTAGACGTTCCACTGTTTTATTTAATAAGGCTTGCAAATTTATTTCAGCACGAGTTTCTGTTATAGCAATGTGCTCCTCTGCAGGGTAACAGGCCTGTTTGTACTTTTTTAAAATAAAATATGACGGAAACACATTATGCCCCGCCTTCATGGACCACTTCCTAGTTTGTTTGTAAGAATGCGTTGTTGACTTAGAATCTATATAGTAAGCTAAGGCTTCGTCACTACTTAATTGCCTAGGATTAACGGAACTGGTATTTTTAGACTTAGTAATATTAGCTGGGCTCTCACTAATGTCTCTAATCACATTGGCAATTTTCCTTTGCCCTGCTGAACGCACAGCAATTTCGGCAGCAGTCACTAATTCACTGACACTTCGGGATTCTACGAGATCCATGACGCGACGTTTCCTCGAAATCTTGCGAGGTCTTCCTGCAGGAGTCACATTCTCACTTGATGTTGAAGGTTGTGGCGCAAAAGAACTCGCAGTAAACTGTATGTCTGCTTCATCCAACCAATTTTTATTTTTAATTAAAAAACGCTCCTTCGACTTTCCTGAAGCCAACCATTTAGCAATAAACTTATTAGACAAGTTGGATATCTTCAACTTTATTTCTTTTCAGCTGCTTTCAGTAATGTCACCAAAGTGAAATTTTGAAGAAAGAAAGTCATATACACGCGAGTTTTTTTCATTCTTCGTGTGTTTCAACCACTCCTCAAAAAAGGCTACCCTTGAAATAGAGTAAACGTGTTCTGGAAAAAAAGAAAAAAAAAACATGTTGTACTGAAGTGTGCTAAACAATATGTGTATTTTTACGAAGAATAAAGTTATTTCTGTGTAATATCTAAAAACTAGCCCGGATAGAGGTGAATGTCTGTATATTCTGAACTTTCAAAGTTTTTTTTTTTTTAAACACGCTGAAATATATAGGCTATTTAAAAAAAATACTAAAAATTCAAATTAATAGATTCTGATTAAAAAAATACATTAAAAAATAGTACTTACCCTCAGTATTAATATTCATCACAAAAACTTTCACAATATTACAATATGTCACTATAAGATGTGCACGAAAGTATCGCTAAATTGCAACTGATTGCTGGAAAGAGCTGCATTAAACTCATTACCTGACTTCTGACGCTTATGACTCGCCACTTGCAAATTTGATAAAAAACCTTTTCTCGGAATTCGGGGTTTGGTGGTGTTATTTACGTTTTGCAAATAAAATTTCCTGGAAATCATAACATGAATTTTGTCCACCTAGCATGTTCTACGCGACACACTGTGTATCGGACAAAAAAGTCTTGTTCAAACAATTCTAAGTGAATATCACGTTATTGATTTAATAAATAATATCTCTTCGCAAAATATATCAATATTTACATAGCGAGTTAAGTAGAAGAAAACATATCATACACAGAATTTCAATTATTTTTAGTTTTTCTTTCATTAAAAAAAAAATATTTTTACTATTGTTTAGTGTAAAATTCAGCCTTGAATTATTTTAGAAAACAGATTATATCCATAAACTAGCCGTGCCCACGGCTCTGCTCGCATGGAGTTGATTCATTATTATCGCCACTGCTTATTCTTTATGTTACCTAACGTAATAAAATATATCCTGTAACCTGACCAGAGAACATATGTATGATTTAAAAAAAAAACACGTAAATTGGATAACGTAGCGGACAGACAGACAGAGAGAGAGACGTTGCGCTTTATATGTATTACAGAGATTATTATTATTATATAACCTGGCCAAAGTAGATATGTATAAATTAAAAAAAAAAAAAACACGCAAATCGGATAAGTGGTTCTCGCTTGATAAGCGCACCAACGGACAGACAGACAGACAGAGAGGCGTTGCATCTATAATATATATAAAATGCAACGTCTCTCTGTCTGTTTGTCTATCTGTCTGTCCGTTAGTGCGCTTATCACTGGAGAACCACTTATCCGATTTACGTACTTTTTTTTTAAAACATACATATGTTCTCTGACCAGGTTATAGGCTATATTTTATTACGATAGGTAGCATAAGGAATGAGCAGTGACGTAAAATAGTGAATGAAATCGGAAAAAAGTTTGCCGCTTGCGCGTTCCCTTGAAATACATAGCCTAAACTAATAAATATGGAACAATATTATGTAGCAGAGAATATCTATAATCTATAATATATATAAAATACAATGTCTCTCTGTCTGTCTGTCTGTCCATTAGTGCGTTTATCACGCGAGAATCACTTATCCGATTTACGTGTCTTTTTTTAAGTTCATACATATATTCTTTGGACAGGTTATATAATAATAATAATAATCTATATCTATAATATATAAAAAATGCAACGTCTCTTTGTCTGTCTGTCTTTCCGTTAGTGCACTTATCCCTCGAGAACCACTTATCCGATTTACGTGATTTTTTAAATTCATACATATGTTATAGATATATATTTTATTACATCTATAATATATATAAAATGCAACGTATCTCTGTCTGTCTGCCTGTCCATTAGTGCGCTTATCACTGGAGAACCACTTATCCGATTTACCTGCTTTTTTTTTAAACATACATATGTTCTCCAGCCAGGTTATAGGATATATTTTATTACGTTAGGTGACATAAGGAATAAGCAGTGACGATAATAGTGAATCAAGTCGGAGAAAAGTTTGCTGCTAGCGCGTTCTCTTGCAATACACTACCTAAAGCATTAAATATGGAACAATATCATGTAGCAAAGAATATAATATATAAAATGCAACGTCTCTCTGTCTGTCTGTCTGTCCGTTAGTACGCTTATCACTCGAGAACCACTTATCCGATTTACGTGTTTTTTTTTTAATTCATACATTTGTTCTCTGGCCAGGTTATCTATAATCTTCTATCTAGAATACATATAAAATGCAACGTCTCTCTGTATGTCTGTCTGCCTGTCTGTCTGTCTGTCTGTCCGTTAATGCGCTTATCACTTGAGAACCACTTATGCGATTTACGTGCTTTATAAATTTATACATATGTTCTATATAATTCGATATAAGCCTAGATAATGGGAGATAAGGAAAAATAATGGGAGATAAGTCGAGATAAGCCGCGATAATGGGAGACAAGGTGAGATAATGGGAGATAAGTATAAATAATGCGAGATAAGGAGAAATAATGGGGGATAAGTAGAGATAAGTCTAGATAATGGGAGTTATGGGAGATAAGGAGAAATAATGGGAGATAAGGAGAAATATTGTGACATAAGTCGAGATAAGCCTAGATAATGGGAGATAAGGTGAGATCATGGGAGATAAGGAGAAATAATGGTAGATAAGGAAAAATAATGGGAGATGAGCAGAGATAAGCCTAGATAATGGATATTATGTAGAGATAATGGGAGATAAGGAGAAATATTGGGAGATAAGGGGAAATAATGGTGTATATTTTATTACGTTGGGTAACATAAGGAATAAGCAGTGACGATAGTAGTGAACCAAGTCCACGCGAGCGGAGCCGCGGGCCGTGCTACTTTTATATATATTATATTCTTTGCTACATGATATTGTTCCATATGCAACGGTTTAGGCAGCTTATTGAAAGAGAGCGCGCTAGCGGCAAATCCTTATGTTACCTAATATAGTAAAATATCTTATAACCTCGCCAGAGAACATATGTATAAATTTAAAAAAAAACACGTAAATCGGATAAGTAGTTCTCAAGTGATAAGCGCACTGACAGACAGAGAGACGTTGCATTTGCATTTTATATATATTATAGATATTCTTTGCTACATGATATTTTTCCATATTTAATGGTTTAGGCAGTGTATTGCAAGAGAACGCGCTAGTGGTAAAATTTTTTTCCGACTTGATTCACTATTATCGTCACTGCTAATTTCTTATGCTACCCAACGTAATAAAATATAGCCTATAACCTGGCCAAAGAACATATATGTAAATGTTTTTTAAGAAAAAAGCACGTAAATCGGATAAGTGGTTCTCCAGTGATAAGTGCACTAACGGACAGACAGACAGACAGATAGACAGACAGAGGAACGTTATATTTTATATATATATTATAGATGATGCACAGAATATCTTTTATGGATATTCATTATATTCAGTTGATATAAGTTACTTACATGGGGTGAACAGTCCCGAGACTTTTCAAGAGATGGCAACAAAAACCAAAAATCAGTTAGTGTGAACTCTCGTCTTGTCTCCACTATTGTTTAATATATGTACTGAGCAAATCTTCAGGGCGGCATTGGAAGAGGCTGATGAAGAATTATTGCTTAATGGGGAGCGAATAAATAATATTCGTTATGCTGACGATATGGCGTTTATGGCTGATAATTTAAAGAGTCTACAACACCTTATAACAAAAATATATGAAGTCAGTAATCGATACGGCTTCGAACTTAATATCAGCAAAACAAAGTACATAGTAATCAGCAAGTCTCCGGTTCCTGCTACCCTGTTGATGCTTAACAATCAACAAAAACAAAGAACTGCACAATATTCATATCCAGGTACCATGATAAACGAACGGGGGATCATTCGCAGGAAATTCGTTGCCGTTTCCAAAAAGCTAGACCAGTATTCCTCAAAATGACATCACTTTTCGAAAGCTCAACCACAAAATTAAGCACAAAGATAAGACTCCTAAGATGTTATGTTTTCAGTGTCTTTCTTTATGATATGTAATCTTGGACGCTGACTAAAGCTACATGGCAGAATTTTGAAACCATATTACCGTCGCATGAACAAGAAACTGGAAATTATGGAAACTGTTCAAGTGGGAAAATTGGAGTGGTTAGGACACATAACGAGGAATTCCCACAGATATGGATTACTACAGCAAATACTCCAATTAAAGATTTTTGGAAAAAGGGGACCATGAGGCAGACGTATCTCCTGCCTAAATAATCTGCGAAATTGATTCTTAACAAATACTACCGGTCTTTTGAGAGCTGCAGTGGATAAAGTAATAATAGCTAGAATGATTGCCAACATTCGCACCGAATAGGCACTTTAAGAAGATGAAGATAGGTTTCTTTATTTACTGGCTAGACAGCTATAATAGGACAGACACCATGACGAGACTAATGAGTATAAAACGATCAGCCGTTTTACTACCCATAAATAATTTCAACATAATATGGCACCTAAACCCATTAAAAATACTCCTTATCAAAGCAAATAAATAAGTACCCAAATAACATTTATTGGGGTATCTTAAACAGAACAAAAAAACAGGTTTGCTACCAGTTTTTTAGCCTCCACGCACTAAAAACATTATAAAACTTTCTTTGTATCCTTTCGGGTTCCCCAAGGCAATACAAGCAAAACAAAAAAACAAGTTCCAAGAAAACGTGTCAGGTTTCTTGTGACTTATGAAGGAAATAAAGGCGTTCTTCGTACTACCTGAGTTCCCTCTAGTCCTTCAGTGTGCGGTCACGTAGGCAGTACTGGTTCATAGGCGGAGTAAATATCATTTTGGGTTGTTAAAAACAATTAGTAATAATAAAAGAAATTCGTTGAATATTAAGCAAAAAAGAAAATAAAATATAGAAAAGCTTGGAATGTCGTAATCGTGGAATATATTTCTACTTCGGCTGAACTAATATATATATATATATATATATATATATATATATATATATATATATATATATATATATATATATATATATATATATATATATATATATATATATATATATATATATATATATATATATATATATATATATATATATATATATATATATATATATATATATATATATATATATATATATATATATAAATATATATATATATATATATATATATATATATATATATATATATATAAACTTGATTGGTTTTTCTTGGGTACTTAGGTTCTTTTGGAAAACACAAACTAGTCTATTTGACGTTTCACCTTATTTTTTTTAGGCATTTTCAAAAATTCTTTATTTTTTAATATTCATTCTAAAATTAGAAAACACAAGGTTAAAATCTTTTAAGTCAAATTACGCTTTTAAAAACATATAGCATTTTTACGCACACTCGGACATTTAAAATATTTACACTATAACAAAAATATAAAACAATTTACTAACGTGTATATACCCTGAAAGTCAACTATTTGTGTGTTTGTGAATTTCAAATTCTATATTTCTTTCAGCATATCGTGTCTCGTATTTTTTACTGATTTTTTTAAAATTTTATTAACTATAATGGGTGTCTTAACGAAAAAAACTATTTATTGATGTTAAGTATATATACCATTTTGTATTATTAAGAGGATATGCATGCCAGCATGTTTATTTTTTAATTAAATTTGTGTAGATATGACTGATTCCTTTTATGTCAGTCCTATCATTCACAGTGTTTTCATCTTTTTTTTTTCAATCATCTCTTTGATCTGTAGTTTGGCATAATTCTGCTCTTTGCAGAGGACCTTGGTTTCATTGAATTTAACGTCATGTTTTTCTTCTGCTTCGTGTTTACTAAGGACAGTGGAAGCATTATAGTGGGCTTAACAGACCGAGCAATAAAATTGACTTCCCCTGAACTAAGACCAGACGCGCTAAAAAAAGTAAAAACTGTCTTAATACAAAACAATTTTAAAGAGAATGACATCAATCGAACAAAAAAAAGAGAATATACAAGTTTTATAATAACTCAAAAAACAACACCAAAAATAGTAAACAAAACTGTGATAAATTTTTACCACTTCCTTATACAAAAGAACTTTCTGAGAAGCTGAAACGGGTCTTGAAAAAATATAACATTATAGTTTGCCATAAAACTCAAAATAAACTAAGTTCATTATTTACAAACTTAAAAAGCCATATCCCCACAATGAATGAATCTAATGTTGTGTATACAATACCGTGTGCGAATTGTCCGAAGAAATATATTGGAATGACTTCTCAGTTACTAAAAAACAGACTAAATGGACACAAATATACTAGGAATGCTTCCACTGCCCTTAGTAAACACGAAGCAGAAGAAAAACATGACTTTAAATTCAATGAAACCAAGGTCCTCTGCAAAGAGCGGAATTATGCCAAACTACAGATCAAAGAGATGATTGAAATAAAAAAAGATGAAAACACTGTGAACGATAGGACTGACATAAAAGGAATCAGTCATATCTACACAAATTTAATTAAAAAATAAACATGCTGGCATGCATATCCTCTTAATAATACAAAATGGTATATATACTTAACATCAATAATAGTTTTTTCGTTAAGACACCCATTATAGATAATAAAATTTTAAAAAAATCAGTAAAAAATACGAGACACGATATGCTGAAAGAAATACAGAATGTGAAATTCACAAACACACAAATAGTTGACTTTCAGGGTATATACACGTTAGTAAATTGTTTTATATTTTTGTTATGGTGTAAATATTTTAAATGTCTGAGTGTGCGTAAAAATGCTATATGTTTTTAAAAGTGTAATTTGACTTAAAAGATTTTAACCTTGTGTTTTCTAATTTTAGAATGAATATTAAAAATTAAAGAATTTTTGAAAATGCCTAAAAAAAATAGGGCGAAACGTCAAATAGACTAGTTTGTGTTTTCCAAAATAACCTAAGTACCCAAGAAAAACCAATCAAGTTTATGTAAACAAAAGGTTCAACAGAAAAATTATTATATATATATATGTATATATATATATATATATATATATATATATATATATATATATATATATACACCAGGTGTACAAGTATGAAATGCGGATTTTTTTTCTAAAAAAACATGTTAAATTCGGAAGAATGATAAAAAGTGCTTTATTCAAAGTATGCTCCATCGCTTGTTATACATTTTTCCCATCTTTCGGGCAATTTGTGAATACCACGCCAGTAAAAATCTTCCCCTTTTGCTGCGAATCATTCATCGAGCTATTTTTTCACATCTTCGTACGAACCAAAGCGCTGCTCAGCAAGTGCGTGACCGATCGATGCAAACAAGTGGTACTCGGAAGGAGCCAAGTCTGGTGAGTAAGCCGCATGGAGTAGAACTTCCCAGATGAGTGCTTCCAACGTATCGCGAACTGGATTTGCCGTATGTGATGGAGCATTGTCATGAAGGAAAATGACTTTGTGTTGCCTCTTCTCGGTATTCTGGCCTTTTTTCAAGAAGCGAACAGTTCAAATCGGTCAATTGTTATTGGTAACGTTTAGTATTAACCGTTTCCTCAGGTTTTAACAGCTCATATAGACCACGCCCCTCTGGTCCCACCAAACACAGAGCATCGTCTTTCTGCCAAAGCAATTCGGTCTTGCGGTCGATATGGATGGTGCGCCTGGGTCTACCCATGATTTACTTCGCTTGGGATTATCAATAGAAATCCACTTTTCATTCCCTGTAACTATTCGATGCAAAAACGACTTCCTTTTGTACCGAGCGAAATGTCACACGTATTTTTGCGCCTTTTCATTTGCCTGTCGTTCAACTCATGTGGTACCCATCTACCGGTGTTCTGAATCTTTCCCAACTCTGGTAGCCGATTGTAAACAGCTTGTTGACTAACGCCCAATTACTCGGCGAGTTGTTTTTGTGTTTGCGAATCATCTGCGTCCAACAATGCTTGCAATTCTACATCTTCGTATTTTTTTTTGCCGGTTTTCCACGTTCCTTGTCTTCAACATCGAAGTCACCACTTTTGAAACGCCGAAACCATCGTTCACACGTATCTTGCGATGGAGCATGTTTACCATAAGCTTCCCGAAGTAATCGCTATTCAACAGTAGTTTTCTTCAAATGAAAACAAAAAATTAAAGCTGTCCGCGAATGCTCTTTGTTCGGTATAAATTTAGACGTATTGAACACAACAACACAACACTATGCACACACTTTTCCAATTTATCACTAGTGCGCCTCTGACACTTGTTGATGACACAACAAAATGGCGCAGTGTCAAATCTTTATAGCACAAACTGCATTGGTGCACCATCTATTGTCTGAAATCCGCATTTCATACTTGTACACCTGGTATATATATATATATATATATATATATATATATATATATATATATATATATATATATATATATATATATACAACTATTATATTTCTACTTCTTAGCGTGTGATATGTTTCTATTTCGGCTGAACTGGGTCGCATTTCTAGCAGGAAGGAAATATTCCCTTTTTGTAGGATAGGTTAAAAAAGCTACAGAAAATTGGTGTTAGTTAGCTAATGGTCCATACTGAGTTGTAAAATGATGAAAAAACATTTATCCAAAAAGAATCAGGAATGGGGAAGAAAAGACCCTCTTTAAATAAAAAGAAGGAAATAAAAATACACGATGATCGTACACAGTGGAGAGAAAGAATGTTGCAGTGGAAGCAAGGTAGGACAAGGCTAGACGTAGGCCAATAAGCAAAACATGACGAGATTTTTTTTAATCATCTGTCTAGCTATATAACCATGTAACTACCGTCTACGTTAATATACTTTGTTCAGAGTTTCTGAAGTTATTTCATTCTATCAAAAACATAAATGATAAATTTAGGTATCGTCTAATATACTTGGTAATTCCGGTCAGCAATACTTTAAATTTTTAATGAAACTAGGTGTGTAAAATTGAGTAGTGTGAGTGAGAATTAAAATTTTACCCAAAACACTGGTCCTTTAAAACAATTTTGAAAGGTTGCGACGCCACTGTATTGTAAAATAGGCTGAGATGTGCATTCAGGCCCATTTCTACATAGTTTGAGACCCTTAGACAAGGCAAGGCCGCTTGACAGGTCTATTTATGATACATATTACCCACAGACCTGTTTTTTTTCGTTCATGGTGCATTACAATCTTAATTGCTTTAATGCATCGCGTTGTAGTAATTTTTCTGTCTGAAAGATAAAAGTGTTTATTAAAAAAAAAACAGCAGATAGTTACACTCCGTGACATGATTTTGGTACCCGAAAAACTGATTGCTATTATAGTTTCCTATTAGTTATAGTATGTAAGCAGTGGATGTCTTTTATTTCTATCACGTCTCGTTTTTAAGGTACACACCGACAACCTTTTCTTAACCTACCCTCATATTGTTCATATTAATAAATGTAATCGCTAGTTAACCTATTGAGAGGATATGTTCATTTGTTGTTCGTTTCTTTGAAATCACCTGATTAAGAGTGTAATAATACCGTTTTAAAGATGAATACTGAAAAAAGTAGTCGCCGTCAGTGCAAAACTTCACCAAACAAGTTTTGTTACGTGTCTGGACAGTACATTCTCAAGTCTCAAGGAAAAAAAAATATATCTGAAAAAGTATGTACTGCGTATTTTCTATATTTTGGACGTACTGTACATCAAGATAAACCCTGGATTCCGCAACTGTTTTGTGTATCATGTTATGCTACTCTCCTGTCGTGGTCGAACGGAAACAAAACATTTATGCCATTTGCAGTACCGACTGTGTGGCGCGAACCTAGTAATCATTTTAACAATTGTGACTTCTGCATGACTGATATATGAAGATTTTCAAAGAAAATTAAGCATAATATCGAGTACCCTTCTGTGAATTCTGTATCAAAACCAATACCATATAGTGAAGACATGACTCCTCCTTTGCCTCCTAAGAAAAGTCAAACTGAAGAGTTAGATATAGCAAGCGATAAAAATAACGATGGACAAGACATAGAAGTTGACAACCAAGATCCAGACTTTTTACCCTCTTCAAGTGATCTATGCCAACCGAATTTAATTCAACAACGGGAATTAAATGATTTGATTGACTTGAATTACTTGGATCAAGACTACAGGAATGGCACTTGTTGGCACCAGATACAAAAATATCTGTACAACGAAAACGAAGTAAAAAAAAATGGCAACTTTTTACTCTAGTTCAGAAAACATATGTTTTTGTAATGACATTGTATCTTTGATGGGTGAGTTAGAAATTCCCTATGATACAAATGAATGGCGTCTTTTTATTGACGATTCGAAAACAAGTCTGAAGGCAGTTTTACTTCATAATGGTAATAAATATCCGTCAATACCAGTGGCTTATTCAACTGTTTTAAAAGAGACATACGAAAATGTGAAATCAATATTGAATTTAATTAAATACAAAAATTTTAAGTGGAAAGTGTGCGCTGACCTCAAAGTAATAGCTATGTTACTTGGTTTGCAAGGTGGATTTACTAAGTACTGCTGCTTTCTTTGCATGTGGGACAGTAGAGCTACTGATAAGCACTATTTGATCAAAGACTGGCCAAAACGAACGGAATTTGTGTGTGGGGAAGTCAAATGTAATCAACCCCTAAGACGTCATTTTACCTCCTTTACACATAAAAGTGGGCTTAATGAAGAATTTTGTGAAAGCGATGGTTAAAAATGGCGAAGGATTTTTATATTTAAAATCTATTTTTCCAAGATTAAGTGACGCAAAGTTGAAAGAAGGTATTTTTTTGGTCCACAAATACGCCTATTAATGAAAAAAAATTTGATCAAACACTAAATGACGAAGAACTATGCGCATGGACATCATTAAAAGCCGTGATAAAAGGTTTTTTAGGAAATCATAGAGCCGAGAATGCAGAACTCTTAGTGAACGATTTATTAAGAGCATACAAGAAGATGTGTTGCTGAATGTCATTAAAAATTCATTTCCTCCATTCCCATTTCTCTTTTTTTCCATCAAATCTTGGAGCAGTGAGTGATGAACAAGGGAACGATTTCATCAGGATGTGAAAAGGCTTTAGGAACGGTTTCAAGGTCGTTGGGACGTAGCTATGTTGGGAGATTACTGCTGGCTTTTAAAACGAGAAGATATTTCCCAACATAAGAGAAAAAGTTAAATATTTTTAACTTTTAATGTACAATATAAACTTTTTACCATATATTTTATATTTAGTTGTGTCCAAATGTATTAATAATAAGTTTTTTTAACAGTTTTATTCGAATTGTTGGAAAATTTAATGAAGCTACGTGTACACTGTACTTTACTCCTTAATTATTTTACTTACGTAAAAAAACAGTACGTGATAGACAAAAAGTACTTATGTATTCTTAATAAGTGGTGTGTATGAATAAATAAACAGGAAAAATTTAAGTGGGTACTTAATTTTTTTTTTAAATTTGTAAAGCAGAAATGATTTTCGTAATGTTTTCATGAATCACTGTGTACCACAAACAGATTTTTGAATAAATCATCCCTAACTAGGGACCAAATCTGTTAGTATTTTGTAGTTTGTTGGCCATTGTCGAAAGATATTCCCAAACGCGATGTGGAGACGGTCGAAATGACCTTCGGGTTTCTAGTCCTGATGGAAAGGCCGGGAACATCATCACCTCAAACGCTTTCATAAACAATGATCAGCAGATCTTCTAACTTATGTAACACATGTTTCGAGCAACGCACATGAACACTTTGGAGAATCTCGAGCGGTTGCATTTGAATTCAAGGCATTCGACCCTGTTTGACACGACAAATTGTACGCTCTTATGGTATGTCTGAAAAGTGACTCTCGTGTTTCTTCAGCCACTAGCAACGCCAGTGCTGCAGGGCTCCATACTATCTCTTACTATCTTTCTCATTTCCATTAAGGATATGCTGGAAAGGACCAGGAATCTTATCTGTAGCTTTGCAGATGACAGTACGCTTTTTTCCTGATTTACTTTGAAAGCTGGAACATCGGTTACTCGTGCAAATATACGCAGACAGCAGAAAGTCCTTCAACTTAACAAAGACCTTGGCATAAACATGTTACAAGCATAGCAAAGAGAGTTTCTCAAAGCTAGGGATATTATTTCGTAGTAGAAAGCTTTACACTACACAGCAACTGTTAATTCAAAGTATAAAGCTCAAATTCGACGAATGATGGAACACTGCTCTCATGTTTGGGGCTCTGCTCCCAAACATACACTGCATTTGTTGGATTCTATTTAGAAGGAAGCTGTTTTCCTGATTGGAGGCCTAGAACTCCTCAGAAACCTTGATTTCTCGGAACATCGAATAACCGACTCGAGTCTGTTTTATAGGTACAAGGCGTATTCGAAAAGTAGGGGCCGTTTGCTTATGACAGGTTTGAACAAAGTTGTATACATGCAGTGCCATCTGTTGATTGTTTCTGAAGCCACTGAAGTTATTATTTTGATTCAGTAGTCGTTTGCCTGTCAGTGAATGCAAACAACCATGTTCGCGAAAATTGTTCCTCCTGCCAGTTACGAAGTGCGTGCTGTGATTAGATTTTTGTGTACAAAAGGATCATCAGCTGCTCAAATTTGCTTGAAATTGTATATTAGCTTGGTGGACAATAGTTTAAAGGCGACGAGGAACTCAAGACCGTCGTTGTCAATTGGTTTAATTCCCGGGTAGAGAAGTTCTATGCAGAGGGAGTAAAGATGCTGGTGCAACGTTACGCAACATGCTTAGAAGTGAATGGCCATTTTGTGGAAAAGTGAAATAGGTTTGTAGGAAACTAAAAGCGGCAATAAAAACTTTTTCTAACGAATATATTTTTTTTATGACCAAACAGCCCTTACTTTTCGAATATGCCTCGTATTTTCATGGAAAGTATTAGATGGATGCAACCCGCTTAATTCCTTCCAAAGCAGTGAAAGCTAGAAATACACGTCTTGCTAATACTTCACATTCGTATGAAGTCTAGCTTGTCACGTCTCGTACAACTCTTTTCAAGCAGTCTCTTATATGGATGACCTCATCCTTTTGGAATGATTTCCCCAGGACTGTGAAGAACTAGGCTAGAATCTGAATATATAAAAATCATTGCCAAATTATATTGGAATCAATTAGCAGACGTAAGACTTCAGAATGGTTATACAACGGAAGATTTTGAAATAAGAAAGGGAGTTAGACAGAATTGTGTTTTATCACCCATGCTGTTTAATAATCTATATGTCGAGAGAACCTTCGTTGAGTGATCTGGGTATCAAAGTAAACGGTGTGTTCCGATAAACCACATCAGATATGCAGATGATACTGCGATTCTGGCAGATAGCGCAGATGTTCTTCAAGCATTATTGAAGACTATACGCAAAGCAGGAGAAAGCATTGGATTAAGCATCAATATAAACAAATCAAAATTTACGATTACAAGTAGAAATCCAATTCAAAACGTCCGAATTCATATAAATGGCCAGAATATAGAACGGGTTAACAAGTTTAAATACCTGGGATGCTTTGTGAATGAAAAATGGAATCCGGACATGGAAATTAAAGCCAGAGTTGAGCAGGCACGAGTAACTTTCATCCAGTTACGCAAATTCCTTTATATATAAAAACCTTAATCTACAACTCAGCTGCCGGGTGGTTAAGTGCTATATTTGGTCCGTTTTGCTGTACGGTGTTGAAACATGGACATTGAAAGTGTCCTATTAAAAAACTGAAGGCATTTGAAATGTAGATACTCAGAAGAATGCTGAGAGTATCTTGGATTGATAGAGTGAAGAATAAGGAGGTGATCGAGAGAGCCAACCCGGAAGATCGCGAATTATACAAAAACATATATATATATATATATATATATATATATATATATATATATATATATATATATACATACATACATATATATATATATACATATATATATATATATATATATATATATATATATATATATATATATATATATATATACATATATATATATATATATATATATATATATATATATATATATATATATATATATATATATATATATATATATATATATATATATATATATATATATATATATATATATATATATATATATATATATAAGAATTTTCTACAGCTGACGCTGTCTTCCTTCTCTCAGCCTTTGATTCCATCCGTTTCTATCTTCCCAGTCTCCATCTGTTAGACCTCTGTCCTCCAAAGCCTCGTCCACATCGTCTCTCCACGATCGTCTGGGTCTTCCTCTTTTTCTTCTCCCTATAGAGCTTATATCCGTTATTTTCTTTATCCACTTATTATCTTCGCTCCGTCTTATGTGTCCATACCATTTTAATCGTTTTTCTTCAATGGTATTGCGTTCTCTTTGATGTTCAATCTGCTTCTTATTTCTTCAGTTGTTATTCTCTCCATACGTGTCACTCTACAACATCTTCTCCATCTCTACCGCGTTAATTTTAGATTTATTTCTTTTGTTGATCGTCCATGTTTCTGACCCGTATGTCATTATGCTTTGTATTATTCATTTGTATATGCGTGTTTTGTTTCTCTTTATAATGTGCTTGTCCCACGGGATCGAATTTAATTGTCTTATGCATGTCTGCATTTGTCCTAATCTAGCTTTAATCTCTTCTTCTGATGTTGCGTTTTTTGAAATGATGGTTCCTAAATCTTTAAATCTATCGGTTCCTTTGATTATTGTTTCGCTATCGACTTCTAGATTCTCCACGTTTCCCTCCTTTGTTGTTAAATATTCCATTTTATCAAAGTTTATTGCTAATCCTGCTTTAGTGTATTCTTCTTTCAGTTTTCTTACCATATAACTGAGGCCTTTCTCATCTTGCGCTATGATTACTTGGTCGTCTGCGAAACTTAGAGTATATAAGTAATCTTCTCGTATTGGGACTCCCATTCCACTACATTTTTGCTTCCATTTTGGTGGTAGTGTATACATGATTTTCCGACCGTAAAGCCTGCTTGGTCTTCTCCAATTTTTCCTTTTATATTTTCCTCCATGATTCTTTTAATAATTTTTCCATACAAAGGTCCCATACTCGATATTATGCTTAGGCCTTTATAGTTTGTGCATTTTCTGCGGTCTCCCTTTTTAAATATACATACTATATAAGCTTTTGACCATTCCTCTGGTATTTTTTCTCCATTTATCGCTCTGTGGAACATGTTTCTCAGCATTCGATGTAATTTATTAGACCCGTACTTAATCATTTCATTTACCACACCCCCAGGCCCTGCAGATTTATTATTTTTGAGTGTTTTTATTGTCTTCTTTATTTCTTCATAGCTTAGTTCTATTTCTTTTATTTCCTTATTCTGTTCTTCTTCAGGGTTCTCTTCTTGGAATTCTTGTCTGTCTTCTGTTAGCAGCTTCTTATAATATCGTTCCCACTTGCTTTCTGGGATGTACTCTATATACGTCTTTTCTCTATTGTTAGTCCTTAATGCTTTAATTATTCTCCATGAGTCTGTGCTTCTAGTTCCTTCTATATACTGTTCTACATGTTCGCACGATTTTTCCCATCTCTCGTTCTTTTCTTTGTTTATCATCCTCCTCGTTTCTGCATTTTTCTCTTTATATTTCTGTAGATCTTCTTCTGATTTTGTATTCAGCCATTTTTCGTATAGTCTTTTTTTCTCCTTCATAGATTCTTTGTTTTTTTCACAGATTCTAATTTTATGTTTCAAAAACATAAAAACGAAAAAGATTTCATACTTGGGTCATATTATTCGTGGGGAATGTTGTAGCTTTCGACGCCTGATACCGCAGAGTAAAATTCAAGGCAAAAGGGGAATGGGACGAAAAAGACTATAATGGCTGCGCAATGTTCGTCACTGGACAGGAATAAGTGATTTTCGGTCTCTCCAAAATGCGGCTTTAAATAGACTCAAGTGATGAGAGAAGTTTGGAACAGACGCCTACGCAGGAATCTGCACGGCACTTTAAGAAGAAGAAGAAGGACTGTGTTTCCCATCGAATAAAATTTACAACGATTTAAGATCAACGTGAATCGCTTTTTTTTTCGCACATGCATCGCTCCTGTAGGGCGTTAAAGAGAAAACAAAACTATTTCACTCACGCTATGAAAGCCCGTCCTGTTTTTGAGTTGAAAATTTATCAGAACTTTTTTGTAGGAGCTGTTTATTAATTGCAGAGCCCCGAATGCTTTTTAGAAATATTTTTCGTAAATACAAAGATTTACATTAAGTCGTTGTTTCTTTAAAACAAAGCGTTCCATTAAAGGTATTTTTCATCTCTTCCCTATTTGCTTTTCCATTTTTTTTTAGTAACAGACCTTATTTATCGTCTTGGCGACCCGAGGAGTCCGACAAAAGAAAATATTGTTTTTTCCGTTATTTTCCGTTTTTTTTTTCGTTATTTTTCCGGATGAAAGGGACGATTTATTATTCCAGTGACATGTTTGCAAGTTTTAAAAACAAAAGTGACAATGAAAACAAGGGTCAATGATTTACTGACGGATTTATCTTAGATAAATAAGGAGATATGTTTCTCGTTTATTAGACGAGGTCATTTGTATATAGGATGTCCTAATATAATATGTAGTTTTAGAATTATAAAAAATTACAAAATGATAAGTTGCTACACTAAAATATGAGGATGTTTTCTTGAAACAATTTTCCTAGTATTGGGAATATTAACAGAAAGTTCTGGCCCATGCAATGCTATGGACGAAATCGAAAGGGTAATACGAAACGCTGATAAAATCTCGATGGAAGTATTAAAATTGTTAGAAAAATACGAAAAGGAAGTTTTCTTAAATTATTTAATGCAATATATGAAACAGAAATTATTCCACAAGACTGGCTTAAGTCCATGTTTGTCATGATACCCAGAGAACCAGCTCAACGCAATGCAAAAATTACTCTCAGCTTGATCACGTCACGTCCTAAAAATTTTCTTTAAAATAATTCATCAAAGATTTTACAAAAAAATCGAAGAGCACTCGACTTTTTTCTGACACATACATACATATATATATATATATATATATATATATATATATATATATATATATATATATATATATATACATATATATATATATATATATATATATATATATATATATATATATATATATATATACATATATATATATATATATATATATATATATATATATATATATATATATATATATATATATATATATTAGTGATTCTAGTAATCGGCGAGAATAGGCCATAGTTACAGCTGTGGTACCTCGGGGCAAAGAGTACGTGGTCGCTTGTTGATCTTGGTGGAACATGAAAATTTATCGGACTCAAGAGATCGGAGCAGTCTATATGACCATTTACAAGTCGAAATAAGAAACATATATCAGCAACTTTCCCACGTCTTGAAAGTGATTGCAGCAGAAGTCTTCGTAGCTGGTCCCCATAGGCAGTGATGTTCCACTTAAATTTGCAAGAGACATATCTAGCATACTTCCTCTGTACCCTTTCAACAACCTCAATATGCACAGCATACGATGGCGACCACACACATGACAGATACTCCAAAGAAGATCTCACCAAGGCCTTGTACAAAATATTCACGCTATCTACGGTCTGGAAATCCCTAGTATTCCTACAGACGAAGCCAAGGAGTTTAATACATTTGTTAGTAATAAAGTCATAATGAATATGAAAATCAAACTTAGTGTCCAAATAAATACCCAAGTCACACAATGAGGAGACTCTTTCGAGAAGACAATTACTAATAATGTAGTCATACAAAAGCGGAACTTTCACTCGAAAGAACGACATAATCTTACATTTTTTAATATTTAGTTTCATTTTGTTCCTCCTGCACCACTCACTCACCATGTCCAAGTCCCCCTGCAGTCTCATAGCATCGTCAACAGAATGAATTGCCATAGACAATTTCAAGTCATCTGCAAAAAACAAGGGCCTTGAAAATAGAATCATCTCTCGTAGGTCGTTAATAAATATATTAAACAGCAACGGGCCCAGGTGGCTATCCTCCGGCACACCCGATGCAACAGATACCTCACTCGATACAAAGCCCTTTACTTTAACAAACTGTTTCCTGTATGTAGGTAGCAGGTCAACCAATTTAGTAGTGATCCACAAAACCCATAACCTCTTAACTTCCCTATCAGGATATCGTGGTTGACTGTGTCGAAGGCCTTGCTGAAATCCGTGTAAACCACGTCAACCTGACCACCCGCCTCCATTACATCAATAGTACTTTGAACCAACAAGATTAGGTTTGTAGCCGTCGATCTGCCACCAACGAAACCGTGCTGTTCCGGAACCAAAAAAGGTTTTATGAATGGTTTTAATTTGTCGCAAACAATTTTTTCGAATACTTTTGGAATAGAACTTAGAATGGAAATAGGTCGATAATTTTTAGCATCGGATTTGTCGCCGGACTTAAATACTGGATTAATGAAACTATATTTCCATTGGTCAGGAAAAACACCGCTCTCTAGGGACATTTTAAAAAGCATATGGAGCGGTTTGGCCAAAGCATAGACACAGTCAACTAAAAATCTGGGAGATATACCATTAGGACCCGGTCCCTTATTTATGTCAAGTTTGGACATACAGTCAAACACCTCCCCCAGGGAGATCTCAACAGAGGAGAATGATCCACCACTATCCCCACCATTTTCAAGCCCAGGCTCACCACTGTCAGTATCCGACCTATAAACACCCTGAAAATGAGACTTAAAAATTTCCACAATAGTCTGTCCATCCGTCCCTGTTAGCTCGTCTAGATTTATTAAGGTAGGGGTGGACTTGCCCCCTTTTTACTGTTAATGAAATTCCAAAATTGTTTGGTGTTATGCTTTAAATTTGTCTCAATATTTTTAACATACTGCAAGTAGCAGTTGCTCTTTAAGATATTGGATTGGGTTCTTAACTCCGGAAACTTCTGATAAGTTTCCCACCGACGGGTTTTTTTTGTATTCTTTGTGACATAACTTCTTTTTTAGGATAAGATCTTTAAGTTCATCAGAAAACCACTTCGGGAACTTTGGATTTTTGGAACGAACCACAGGGACATACAGACTAATACCAGCATACAAAACTTCATCAAAGACAGACTTTGCAGCATTTACATCCGCAATACCACCCAAGATATATTCCCAGTCCACTGAGTGATAATAATTATTTAACATATTATAGTCCGCACGCTTAAAGTCATAGAAACTGAAATCATAGTGCAAACGCTCAGGATAGTCATTAAGCAGCACATCAACCATAAGAGAAGGATGGTGCCGGTCGCAGGGCAGCAGACTCTCCAGTGCCACCCGAACAGATGTTCTACTGTCTCGTGTTACCACCAGATCTAATTTCACACCATTCGCATTACTAATTTCGTTCACTTGGAATAATTCTTAACTTTAATGCCTTAAAAAATGAGGTAATTTTTAAATGCACTCGTTTTGCGTTAATTCTGTTTTTGGCTGCAATGTCTCTCCAACGTTTGATAAGCAAAACGTCCGTGGCGGTTGCATTTTTTTTGTTGTTCTATATAAGTTAACGCTTTTTCTAGGGCCTCTAGTCCTTCTCAATATGACATTTTTACTGGAATATTGTCAGTGGCTTCTACTTCGTTATCATTATCGTCATCACTGTCTATTTTATTAGCATTTTTGCATACACTTTTAATTAATTCTTGGTCAGTCATTTCATCTTCCACACTATCACTGTTTAACCATTCACAAACATCGGTTTCCGTAACACTTTCACATCCTGATATTCTTGTAATTATTTGATGTAAACTTTCATTATCTTCTGTTTCTGCCTCTGAGTAATGTCTCTCCTCTTGTGGAATTAATTTTGACCAAGATTTTACTTGATTCCAGGCTGAAGCTATCCAATGTATAACATTTTTAATTTTTTAGACAATCAGTAAAATTGCAATCTTCATCTACTTCTTCTAAAATATGCTCCAATAACAAACGCCTGTAATTGCGTTTTAAATTTTCCAGTACACCCTGATCCATAGGGTAAATGAGAGAAGTTGCAGCAGTTCAAGTTGCTCCGCACTTGGGTGAGTGGGGTGTTATCTAGTAACAGAATACATTTTCTAGGATATCCATGTTCTTTTAAAAAAAATTCCGCTTTGGGAACAAAAAATCTCCAAAATACCAGTCTTTAAATAGAGTCGAGTTTATCCAGGCATTGTTTCGATTTTTATACAAAACAGGAAAAGCATTGCGACGAATATTCTTAAAGGTTCGTGGATTTGCTGACTTACCAATAGATAATAATGGGAGTTTGTGTCTTCCAGAAGCATTACTGCATGTAAGAACAGTAATACGTTCTTTGCTACGTTTGTAACCAGGCGCTCCAGCTTCCGTTTTTGAATCTAAGGTATTTGACGCAACATTTTGTAATTTAGGCCTGTTCATCACAGTTATAGATTTGGTCTGGTTGTAAACCGTACGAAACACTAAAAATGACAAGTTGCTACACTAAAATATGTAAGTATTTTCTTGAAATAATCTTCCTAGCATTGAAGAATATTAACAACTCCATGCAATACTATGGACGAAATCGGAAAAGCAATACGGACAGCTAAAATTAAGGCAGCAACCGGCGGTGATGAAATCCCGATGGAAGTATTAAAACTGTAAGAAAAACATGGCTTTTCTTAAATTATTTAATGCAATATATGAAACAGAAATTATTTCACGAGACTGGCTTAACTCCACGTTTGTCATGATACCCAAAAGAACCAACTCAACGCAATCCAAATATTGCCGTACTATAAGCTTGATGATTTACGTCCTAAAAATTTTCCTCAAAATAAGGTACGAGGTGTCCCAGAAACCAACGTATTTCATTTGAGGGCTGATAGGCCAGTTCATAACTCACCAGAATATGTACCAGGTGTACAAGTATGAAATGCGGATTTTTTTTCTAAAAAAACATGTTAAATTCGGAAGAATGATAAAAAGTGCTTTATTCAAAGTATGCTCCATCATTTGTTAGACATTTTTTTTTCCCATCTTTCGGGCAATTTGTGAATACCACGCCAGTAAAAACCTTCCCCTTTTGCTGCGAACCATTCATCGAGCCATTTTTTTCACATCTTCGTATGAACCAAACCGCTGCTCAGCAAGTGCGTGACCCATCGATGCAAACAAATGATAATCGGAAGGAGCCAAGCCTGGTGAGTAAGCTGCATGGGGTAGAACTTCCCAGCTGAGTGCTTCCAACGTGTCGCGAACTGGTTTTGCCGTATGTGATGGAGTATTTTCATGAAGAAAAATGACTTTGTGTTGCCTCTGTCGGTATTCTGGCATTTTTTTCAAGCAGCCAACGGTTCAAATCGGTCAATTGTTGTTGGTAACGTCTAATATTAACCGTTTTCCCCAGGTTTCAATGGCTCATAATAGACCACGCCCCTGTGGTCCCACCAAACACAGAGCATCGTCTTTCTGCCAAAGCGATTGGGTCTTGCTGTCGATGTGGATGGTGCACCTGGGTCTACCCATGATTTTTTGCGATTGGGATTCTCAAAATAAAACCACTTTTCATCCCCTGTAGCTATACGATGCAAAAACGACTTCCTTTTGTAGCGAGCGAGCAAAATGTCACACGTGTTTTTGCGCTTTTCCATTTGCCTGTCGTTCAACTCATGTGGTACCCATCTACCGGTCTTCTGAATCTTTCCCATCTCTCGTAGCCGACTAGAAACAGCTTGTTGACTAACGCTCAATTGCTCGGCGAGTTGTTTTTGTGTTTGCGAATCATTTTCGTCCAACAATGCTTGAAATTCCCACATCTTCGTATTTTTTTGGCGGATTTTCACGTTCCTTGTCTGCAACATCGAAGTTACCACTTTTGAAGCGCCGAAACCATCGTTCACACCTATCTTGCAATGGAGCATGTTCACCATAAGCTTCTCGAAGTAATCGGTAGGATTCAACAGCAGTTTGCTTCAAATAAAAACAAAAAATTAATGCTGTCCGCGAATTTTCTTTCCGCGAATTTTCTTTGTTCGGTATAAATTTCGACATATTGAACACAACAACACAACACTATACACACACTTTTCCAATTTATCACTCGTGCGCGTCTGACACTTGTTGATGACACAACAAAGTGGCGCAGTGTCAAATCTTTATAGCACAAACTGCATTGGTGCAGCATCTGTTGTCTGAAATCCGCATTTCATACTTGTACATCTGGTAAATATGACCTTAGTGAAAAATCGTTAGATGTCGAGATATTGACACTTTTATGAATTTTATGAAAACCTACACCTTAGATCAGTTTATCGAGTGCCACAACTACAAATTTTTGTATTCTAAGATTCTAATTACTGCTACGTAGTCCTGAATAACCCTGCTGTTGATCACAACAAGTATCAAGCGTAAAAAGATTTTAGTTAGTTTCCTTTGACTTATACTAACCTTGCCAGTTATTTAAATTGGTCATTGTAGTTTCTAATTCTAGTTTTTCTCCTTTAGGAAAGTAAGAATTTGTAAAAACTACAAAAAAGCAAGGCAACCATACCGGCGCACAGTGGGGAAAAACGAAAAATCGTGTTTCAAAATTGTCTAGAGCCTTCAATTTTGGTTCGATTTGGACGATTTTTTTTTAAATTGAAGCTTATTAAATTCCGAACAAAGTTGTCGGAGCCGATTTTTCAATTAAACTTTTGTTTCAAAATGGCGGACGTTGGTTTCTGATTATACAGCGTTAGCTGTTGTAGCCATTTTCTAGCTGTGTGAGCTGTCCTTTTCTGCGTGTATCGCTGTTTTTTGTATCTGCTAGAAAATTGTCTACGATACTTAAAATTTACAGCAGCAATATTCTAGCAATAACTGCATGAAAATTTAAATCCCGCAACTAAACTTGAATAACCTGAATGATCTGACTGCCACAGTCTAAATGCCACAGAGAAACTTTCTTGCTCGATTCAATTTTGGCATCCGCCATACTTGATTTGTCATTTTAAGTCAATTGTTGAAACATATTTATAATTAACAACCTTAAAGAAATTATTTATGCAAATGTTATGGATATAAAATAATAATGGTACGTTTATTCATATTTATAATACTTTTATTGTTAATAGCAGCCATTTTGGGTTCATTATTATTAATCTTGTAACTGTGATATTAGATATATTATCTGCGACATAAAAAAACATACATACACGCATTTTAGCACAACTTGGTTTGAAACTGTAAGCGTTTTCTGTGTCTCAGTCGCTATATAATCAGAAACCGCCATTTTGAAGACGTCCGCCATTTTGAAACAAAAGTTTAATTGCAAAATCGGCAATCGGCGACAACTTTGTTCGGAATTTAATAAGCTTCAATTTAAAAAAAAAAATCGTCCAAATCGAACCAAAATTGAAGGCTCTAGACAATTTTTAAAACACGATTTTTCGTTTTTCCCCACTGTGCGGCGGCCATAGTGTAGTGGGTAAGGCGTCTGCCTTCTACGCCGGAGACCCGAGTACGAATCTCAACTCGGAAAATAATAAATTAAAAAAAAAACTTTACAACGGTACAGTCACCTCTCTCAAGAAAGCAATGGCAAGCCACCCGTAGTATCGTGTCTAGTGACACTCACTTTAGCCGGTCAAACCTGGCATTAAACTGTAGGTCACATTTGTCTGTGGAACATTTAGTAAGGTACCAACCATCAGACAAAGGTGAGAGGGTCGCTTGTAGTTGTTTGTATCTTTGTATTACGCTCCCTTACTTACTAATATTTCCTCTTTTTAGTGTTCCGTACGGAACACTTATAAGATCACTTCGGTGTCTGTCCGTCTGTCTGTCCGTCTGTCACACCCGATTTTCTCCGAAACTATTTGTCATAGAAAGTTGAAATTTGGTAGTAATATAGGAATTGATGGCCTCATCAGAGCCATGTAGTTTTGAAAGTTAAATTTTGACTTAAGGGGTTAGTTTTGGGGAGTGAAAATTGGAAGTGAAAAAATTTTTTTTTACTAGGTAATCGAGTGTGGTGTCAAACGAAAGCTTGTGAAAACACGAGTAAAAAATATATATATAATGTAATACTTGCGCGCACTTTTCTTTGTATTATTTTTAAAAAATCACGAAAAATCGCTGTCCACCCGCCTTATCTCGGAAAGTACTTATCAAAAAATTTTGAAAAAATTCTGGAATATTCTCCACGGGGTGTAGATTGAACGAAAATTATCACGAGTGCATTACCTGTAATAATTTATCTGGTATATAAAAAAAACAGAAATTTCAAGGTCATCAATTTTCAGTGAAGATTGGGAAGAAACTTTGTTGAAAATTTATTTGGGGTGTGTTTTGTGAAGTCACTGATCATTTTATATCACCGTAACATAAATTTTGACTTAAGGGATTCGTTTTGAGGGGTGAAATCGGAAGTGAAAAAAAATTTTTTTTACTAGGTCATCGAGTGACCGAGTTATAACGTAATTGTGGGCCATGCTTAGATAAACCATACCCCAATTTCAATTTGTCTCTTTTTTTTTTTCAGTGATTTGAACCTACTGGCTTTTCGTCTGCCTCTCTTTCCCCTTTCTATTGGGTGCAGATTATTATTTACTTAAGTATTCTTTTGTTGGCCATTCTCTATACGCGATCATACCAGCATGATTATTTTGTTAGATGTGCTTTCCGCATTAATTATTTCTAAAATTCTTTATTTGCTAATCTGTAGTTTAGATATTTGTGTCAATTTTCGCCAGAAGTCCATCTCCAGTGCATTTAGCTGTTCTTTCAATCATTTATTTAGATGCCAGGTTGCAGATTCATAAAAAGCCACCTTATTAATGATAGAGTTTACCGATGCTTTTCATTCTTTTTGGAAATTGTTTTTAACCAAGGTGAATTCAGAGCGCCGATTCTGTTCTTCTCTTTCCGTATTCTGTCTTGTATTTCTCTCTCTCTCTCTCTCATACATTTGAAGTCTTAATTGTCTTGGGCAATTACTATTTAATCGTCGGTGAAATGAAGAGTGAAGCGGTTTGAATTTTCAAACTAGGTATTACAACCCCGGAGTGTGAAAACACGAGTAAAAAATATATATATAATGTAATACTTGCGCACACTTTTCTTCGTATTACTCTTAAAAAAATCGTGAAAAATCGCTGTCCCCTACCTTATCTCGAAAAGTACTGATCAAAAAATTTTGGAAAAATCCTGGAATATTCTCCACGGGGTATAGATTAAACGAAAATTATCATTACCTTTAATAATTTATCTGGTATAGAAAAAAACCAAAATTTCAAGGTCACCAGTTTTCAGTAAAGATTGGAAACAAATTTTGTTGAAAACTCATTTGAGGTGTGTTTTGTGAAGTCACTGATCATTTTATACCACCCTAACAAAATTTTTTTATTTTAAAAACAATCAACGTACGGAACACTAATTGTGCAAGTTCAACTTGCACTTGACCGGTTTATTTCTAGAAAAGTAGGTTATTTGAATAGGAAAATAAAAATGCAAAGTTGCTACCCTACAATATTTGTTTGTGTTTTCTAATTATATTTTGTTATTCACTAATCTTGTCCCTTTTGCTAGAAAAGAAGGCCATTGGCCACCCTTAGGTTGTTTGTTGTCACTTGAGTACTTGACACGAATAATCAATTATTAGTCACAGTAGGGAATCAATTTTGCTTTGAATATATGTTGTTTACTTCCTTGTTAGAGTCATTTGAGTTACATTGCGATAATTTATTAGTTATAACAGTTGTCTTGAAAGATAAATAAAAAGAATGATTATTATGTAAGTTCTTATAGTAGACGGCAACGGCGCGGCGCCTTCCGTTAAAGAATAACAATAAATAATACAACGAATATGCATTTTCTTTGTAAGATTAAAAGCTGTTAACACACCTGTAATAACTACATTTATATCTTGAACACTCCTTCTCCATCTGTATAATTTCTTTTTGTTTTATTTAATTCGCTAAGAGCAACATTCATGAAAAAACACATTTCGAGATTCTTGTATTTCTTCACATTTCCGTGTCTGCAACATCAAGGACTTGGGTCTCCTCTACGACAAGCTAGGATGAAAGGAATAGGTCGCAGCCATCACTATGAAAGTCAACCAGCCCCTAGGCACACTCTACCCCCCCCTCCTTAATAAGTCCAGTAAATTATCAACACGAAACAAGTTGACAATTTACAAAATGATCATAAGGGCCGGCTTCACCTACTCCAGTCCGACACGATGCCAAATGTCAGGTTCCCACAGATCCACCCTCCAGGCTGTTCAAAACAAGCTCCTCCACATCATCGTCAACGACCCATAATTAGTCCGCAATAATCAAATTCATCGTGACCTCCAAATGCTAACAATCCGGGAATTCGTGAGTAACGTTCAGCTCAGATTTCTGGAGAAAGCCATCCACCATCTCAAACCCAAACCCCACTGTCTGAAACGCGTACGGACCTCCGCCAAATACCAGGACTCGCTACTCAAGACCATCAGATCCACATCCCCAGGATTAGTATTAAGTCTGGTCTGATATGTGCAAAAGCATATATAAGTTGTCCGATCAAACCAAGGCCCCGCTTGTTTACATCTAAACACGATCCAACATTAGTAGTGGACTCAAGACAGGGCGACTGGAAACAATCAGTAACGATTTGGTTGAATGTAGTGTTGTCAGATTTCTAAAATTTAAAATACTTAGTGAATAATAGAACGACGGTTTTCGCTACATTATTAAAAGTCTTATCTAATGAGGTAAAATTTGCACAGTTTTACTTAATAAAGAAGAAAGTAAATAACGTTATATTTATAAATAACAGCTGAATATTTTGTAAATTTGTACTTTCATTAGTTATATACGAGGCTGGTTTGAAAAGCTCGTGCAAAGTCCGAGAGATGGCACCACCGGCGCGTATCGAGGTCATGTTTAGTTAGTAGCATCTCTTGAATGAACGCACACCAAGTTTCAGTCATATTGGTCTATTTCTTTGTGTTTGGCATTCGTGTGAATCAAGGAAGTCGAGTGATTTTCAAGAAATGGACGAAAAAGAATTTCGTGTGGTGATTAAACATTACTCTATGAAAGGCAAAACGCCTCAGGAGACTAAAGAGAAGCTTGATAAACATTATGGTGACTTCGATTAGAATAGTTTATAAGTGGTTTCAAAATTTTCGTACTGGCCATATGGGCACAAGTGACTGAACGTTCTGGACGGCCTGTGGAGGTTACGACTCCAGAAATCATTGATCAAATCTATGATATAGTGATGGATGACAGAAGAGTTAAGGTGCGTGAGATTGCTAGTACTGTGGGCATCTCCACTGAACGGGTACATAATATTTTGCATAAACATTTGGACATGAGAAAGTTATCCGCAAGATGGGTGCCGCGATTGCTCACGCTTGACCAAAAACGGAATCGTGTGAAGAGTTGCAAGGATGGTTTGCAGCTGTTCCAGAAGAATCCGAAGGACTTTAAGCGTCGTTTCGTCACTGTGGATGAAACATGGGTACATTACTATACTCTTGAGACCAAACAACAATCTAAACAATGGGTTACCAAGGGGGAATCTGCACCAAAAAAGGCGAAGACCGTTCCTTCGGCCGGAAAGGTTATGGCGACTGTCTTTTGGGATTCGCAAGGGATAATCCTCATCGACTATCTGGAAAAGGGTAAAACTATTACAGGTGAATTTTATTCATCGTTATTGGACCGTTTGAAAACCGAGCTGCAAGAAAAACGCCCGCGATTGGCCCACAAGAAAGTCCTTTTCCATCACGACAACGCACCAGCACACACTTCAGCAGTTGTGGTCGCAAAATTAATGGAAATAGGATTCCAACTCACATCCCCCCTATTCTCCAGACTTGGCTCCCTCGGACTACTATTTGTTCCCCAATTTGAAGAAATGGCTGGCGGGACAAAGATTTTATTCAAACGAGGAGGTGATTGCAGACACTAATGGATATTTTGCAGACTTGGACAAATCCTATTATTCGGAAGGGATCAACAAACTAGAACATCGTTGGACGAAGTGTATAAGCCTAAAAGGAGACTATGTCGAAAAATAAAAAGGTTTACCCCAAACACATAAGTAGTTTTCATTTTTGCACGGACTTTTCAAACCAGCCTCGTATAAACACATATAATCTGCTATTCAAATTAACAAATATACTTGACAACACCGGTACTCATTCTTAACTAGTTTTACTAGCAGACCAATTGCGATCATTCCGGTTTTTGGAGGCACTACACGGACGCGACATATAGTAATTTTTTGCATAAGACACCTTTGAAATTTTGTCCAGTGTTTTTCTACTTGCCATTTCTAATAGATTACTGATTTGGCGATATTATGAATGGCATCCTCTATCTATTATTTTTTTTGTGTCCAGCGTCTCTTGTTACGATAACGCTCAAGCAAAATGACGTATCGATTTGAAGTACTTGAAGTGTAGAGGAAATCTATAGTTTTTGAGGAGGGATATCGTTTCAGAGGGGGAAGTGAAATGCTTGTCAACAGGTTACAAAATGTATTTTAAGCATTTTTAGGTAAAAGAAAGAACAACTTTTTACTAAAATTATTTGTGGTCAAATAAACAAGGATTGGAGAGGTGGAGGAGAGGATTATAGGGGGTAGCAGTACCTACTTTAGAACTATGTGTTTGTAAAAGAGGCCCTGGTTCTCATACGACCACTTTTATAATGGACGGATATAATTAATACAGAACAGATATTACATAAAGTTGTTTTTATCTGTCATCCTTTTCCAGCAGATAATTTTTTTAGGAAAAGTAAAATATTAATAGAAAACGGAAAAATATCAGAAATTCCGAGAGGATGATATCGAATTCCGTTCTTATCATATTTTTATTGCGCTTTTGAGTGTGATTGACGGTTCATTTTGGGTCCCCCTTTTCTGTCATACGTGGTATAAAAAACTCAAACCTAGAAAATGTATTTTAGAATTATTTACGGCATAGGCGTAGCTGGAACACATTTCAATAATAATAACTAGAGACCGGATTATATGCATTTGCATATTTTCATATGCTTTTACATATTTTCATATGCATTTGCATATTTCGACCATTCTCACCGATTATTGCATATTTTACCCAAAATCTAGTAATGATGCATATTTTCCCTATATTTACAATATTTCTCGGTATTACCAGGCAATTAAATTGCTCAGGGTATTGTTAATGTCGCCGTCTGGAACTCATCTTATCGCCGGGACATTATCTGCAATAGTTTAAAACATCGATTAGGTTATAGTGCCAAAATTACGACGGTATTTTATTCCTTTGTTTCTTGGTCGGGATATTAAGTGATAAGTAGTTAATTTCTAAGAATATTTGTTTGAGCGTGGATCAAATAAACAATTTTTCTCCAAGATGAATTTTTATTTTAAAACAAGATATCAGTTTTAACATTATTAAGTTGGGAATGTGGAATCTTTGGCACAATGATACTACTCAGTATATATCACCACTACACCAAACACTTTATTTTTGCACTCGACGCGCGTTTCGCTAACCATGTTAGCTTCATCAGGAGCGATGATTGACTAAAGCTAAACTACCAAATCTACCCTATTTATACTTAGCCTAACCCTTGAATTACTCAAGCGGAACTAATGACTTAGGCAAGGCTATCAGTTCCGGTCAAGTAACCAGTAGAGGGGACTATAAGGAATAGGCCCTCTGTCTTTGTTTAAACTACTTTTACATTTTATGATTTCCATACTTTCGTATGCGTTCAACAATCTCCTATCAGATACATTTTTTATTAATCTTAGATTATCTAATGTTACAGTATGATCAGCTTCAAGAGCATGTTCGGCAATGCTAGACTTTTCTGTTCTGTTGTATTTTAAGTGTGCTAAATGTTCTTTAAATCGTGTTCTAATTGACCTTTTAGTTTGCCCAACATACTTTTTGTCACAATCATTACAACTAATTTCATAAATTCCACTTTTCTCACAATTAGGAATCTTATCTTTGGGATTTCCTAAGATATTCCTCAGATTGTCTGATGACTTATAGACTAAGGTGAGGCCTACCTTATTAAATACCTTATTGAGTCCCTTGCTATATTTCGGATTATATGGTATGGAGACATACTTGGTGTTATTTTCTTCGCGTGTAAAAAAGGTGGAATTCTGAATATTAAACCTAAACTTATGCCTATTTATTAGCTTATTTACTAAGTCATCGTCATAACCACTAACTCTAGTTATATTTCTAATACGATTCCTTTCTTTATTAAAGTTTACTCTATTCAGAGGGAAAGTGACCAAACGATGAACTAAAAAAATGTAATGAGGCTAATTTATGTTGTTTGCAATGAAATGAATCATTAGGAATATATCTATCTGTTACTGTGTCCTTCCTATAGATATCAAATTCTAATCTATTATTATTTTTAATAATTAAAATATCTAGAAAAGGCAATTGTCCTTTGTTCTCAACTTCATAAGTGAATTTAATGGAATCATACCGGCTATTTAATTTGGAAACAAAATCATCAATATTTGCTTTCTTTGTATCAAAAATCGCGAAAATATCATCCACATACCTATACCATACCCTTGGGAAATATTCGAATCCTTGACTGGCTTACCAAAGAAGAATAGTCCTCAGGAACTCGTAAATATTGTAGAAAATCATTCATCTCAATCCTTTACACGAAACGAAATTCGCATCTTAAACAAAGGTCTTAACTTTGCAGTACCCCCTCCTAGAGATAATTTATCAGAAATAGTTGCTCACATTGAAAGTTCCATTAGTACACTTCCAGAAAATAGTATATCATTTGTTAGAGAAGCATGTCGCAATCAAATATCGAAAAACATAGTTAACAACACAAACTCTAATTCACGAAAAAAACATAAAACTAGTTAAAGGATTGAAAAAGAAAGATGTCTTCTACTTAAAAGCGGATAAAGGAAATAAGGTTGTTATATTGGATAAGAAAGGTTACTTTGAACGCGTAGATAATCTTATCGAATCTGGCCCTTATGAAAAAGTAATAAGAAATCCATTACCGAGAATGATATCAGAGGTTAAAAATTCTTTAAAAAAATGTAAGAACCTTGTCTCCGATTCGCTAAAATTTAAATTAAATGTGAGTAATCCGACCATACCAAAATTGTATTGCTTACCCAAAATTCACAAACCTGGAAAAGCAATGCGACCCATTGTTTCATCGGTCGGATCACCCACATATTTAATATCCAAATGGTTATCAAAAGAACTTGAGAAGTTACCATTAAATACTTTCGCAGTGAAGAATTCGTTAGAATTCATTAATAAAACAAAAAATCTAGTTCTTAATGAAGGTGAAGTCTTAATTTCTTTTAATGTTAGTTCTTTGTTTCCAAGTGTGCCAATTCCACAAACTTTACAATATCTCGAAGAATTACTTAGAATGAATGACTTTGAAGACGAAATTATTCGTGAATACTTGATATTATCTAAACTCTGTATGGAACAAAATTATTTCCAATATAACAATCAATTTTATGTTCAGAAAGAAGGAACAGCTATGGGTAATTGCTTGTCACCTTTCATAGCCAATTTATTCATGAGTAAGTTTGAAATCGAAGCCAGTCAAGGATTCGAATATTTCCCAAGGATATGGTATAGGTATGTGGATGATATTTTCGCGATTTTTGATACAAAGAAAGCAAATATTGATGATTTTGTTTCCAAATTAAATAGCCGGTATGATTCCATTAAATTCACTTATGAAGTTGAGAACAAAGGACAATTGCCTTTTCTAGATATTTTAATTATTAAAAATAATAATAGATTAGAATTTGATATCTATAGGAAGGACACAGTAACAGATAGATATATTCCTAATGATTCATTTCATTGCAAACAACATAAATTAGCCTCATTCCATTTTTTAGTTCATCGTTTGGTCACTTTCCCTCTGAATAGAGTAAACTTTAATAAAGAAAGGAATCGTATTAGAAATATAACTAGAGTTAATGGTTATGACGATGACTTAGTAAATAAGCTAATAAATAGGCATAAGTTTAGGTTTAATATTCAGAATTCCACCTTTTTTTACACGCGAAGAAAATAACACCAAGTATGTCTCCATACCATATAATCCGAAATATAGCAAGGGACTCAATAAGGTATTTAATAGGGTAGGCCTCACCTTAGTCTATAAGTCATCAGACAATCTGAGGAATATCTTAGGAAATCCCCAAGGATAAGATTCCTAATTGTGAGAAAAGTGGAATTTATGAAATTAGTTGTAATGATTGTGACAAAAAGTATGTTGGGCAAACTAAAAGGTCAATTAGAACACGATTTAAAGAACATTTAGCACACTTAAAATACAACAGAACAGAAAAGTCTAGCATTGCCGAACATGCTCTTGAAGCTGATCATACTGTAACATTAGATAATCTAAGATTAATAAAAAATGTATCTGATAGGAGATTGTTGAACGCATACGAAAGTATGGAAATCATAAAATGTAAAAGTAGTTTAAACAAAGACAGAGGGCCTATTCCTTATAGTCCCCTCTACTGGTTACTTGACCGGAACTGATAGCCTTGCCTAAGTCATTAGTTCCGCTTGAGTAATTCAAGGTTAGGCTAAGTATAAATAGGGTAGATTTGGTAGTTTAGCTTTAGTCAATCATCGCTCCTGATGAAGCTAACATGGTTAGCGAAACGCGCGTCGAGTGCAAAAATAAAGTGTTTGGTGTAGTGGTTTAACATTATTGTTGACGCGTTTGCAACTGTGTGCAATTTTTAACGTGTTGTATTAAAGTTTAACGTGTACCATGCCACCCACAAAAAAAGTGTCTCTTCGTGGGTAGCTGATTATCCTCGAACATTTACATACGACGGAAATGTTTTATATTGTCGAGTTTGCGAGAAAAATGTTTCGTGCACAAAAAAGTTTCAAATTGAGCAGCATGTCAAGACAAGTCTTCATATCGCAGGATTGCAAAAAAAAAGCCTACGACACCAACTTATAACAGCAGCAAGTAGCAGTGATTCCACTTCTATAAGCAAACAAAAAACCACTTTAGCATGGATTTATATGAAGCATTGCTTGCATAAGGTATTTAATAAGGTAGGCCTCACCTTAGTCTATAAGTCATCAGACAATCTGAGGAATATCTTAGGAAATCCTTCCTTTTTTCCTCTCCACAAACTTACAAATCCTACATTCAAAGATTTTCTGCGAAAATATTGCTTGAATCAAAAAATACCAGACGAATCAACACTGAGTAAAAATTACATACCAACAATTTACCAACATGTTCTGGAAGAAATACGTAATGAACTTAAGGATGACGTTATTTGGATTTCAGCTGATGAAACTACCGACAGTTGTGGTCGCTATATTGTGAATTTAATTGTGCGTGCATTAAGATTAGAGCCTTCTTCTTCCTATTTGGTGGCCTGCAAAGCACTTGACAAGACAAATCATTCTACGATCGCTAGATTTGTGAATGAGGGCATTAAAAAAACATTTTCTGAATCTTCTGCAGATGAAAGAGTGGCATATTATATTTCTCTCAGATGCTGCTCTCTATATAATCAAGGCAGCCAAAGTCCTCCAAGTATTTTATCCAAAATTTAATTCATGTGACGTGCTTTACTTACGGAGTCCATCGATTCGCTGAAATGTAAATAAACTGATTTCATCAGCAAAGAAAGTGTTTCTTAAGGCACCTGCTCGCAATAACGCCTATAAAGAAAAACTGCCAAATGTGCCTTTACCTCCCGAACCAGTGGTAACTCGATGGGGAACATGGATTGAAGCTGTACTCTTTTACAATGAACATTTAGAGGCCGTCAAAGGTGTAGTAAATGACTTCGATAGTGCAGAGGCTATGACAGTTCGTTAATCCAAGGAAGCATTTAACGATTCTGATATTTAAAAAAAACATAGCTTTGATTAGCACTCACTTTTTCCCACATACCTGTGGGTATTAAAAAGCTTGAAACTCGAGGTTTGGCGTTGACCGAAGCAATTCAGTTAATGAATAAAATCCATCAAATAAACTCCACATTGCCAGATGTATTTCCGCGTAGAGTTAAAGAAAAGTTTGAAAACATTTTGTGCAATAACCCAGGCTGTGAACCTTTGTGTCAAATTGATAGTTTTATTAATGGGACGGGTGAACTTTTGTCAGAAACAATAAGTGCTAACATAGCACCCAAATTCAAATACTGCCCAGTTATCTCGGTGGATGTGGAACGGTCTTTTTTCACTTATAAAAATATTTTAAGTGATCGAAGACACAATCTTACTACCCAACATTTGGAACAATACCTTATTGTTTACGTGTACAAGAATACAAATGTTAAATAATTTTAAAAAATGTTAAATAATTGTTAATTAAATTTAAACATCGTCGATAACTTGTTAATTTTATTTTTGAAATAAAAAAACTAAAAATTACTACTTTCATTATTATTTAATATTGCATATTTTGACCCTTTTCATGCATATTTTAAGCATTTTTCATGCATATTTGCATGCATATTTCAAGATTTTTATGTTGCATATAATCCGGTCTCTAATAATAACAGTCATAATGACCTTTGGTAAATTTAATAATAATCAACATACTTCAAAAATAAATATGTTGTACTATAGGAAGGAACCGGACCAAAGTGCTATTATAGCAATCTGTTAATTCTTCAAATAAACTTGGAGAGTTTCCCCAAAAATCTCCACCCCTAGGACAATACATAATACTTCAGCACATAATATTTACCAGAATCAGAGTTACAATGTATTCTTATGTTAGGAGGGTGTCTTTTAAGTAATCTACCTAGCCATGAAAATGACGTTATACCAAAAAATTACTCGACTGTCAATTTTTTGTCCCTGTACGAAGCACTGACACGGTAAATATAAAACACAGTAGCGATGCTCAAGAACATTTTTAAGTCCTGCTTTTTATCACGCATCCGACCCCTATCATACCAATAACATGGCTGCCAGAGCGTTCGCGAGTTGTTTTACACCTGGATTTCAAGGGGAATATAATGTAAAAATATATGTGGTATATTCAAAGGAGTTAGTTTTTTTAGATTTCCCAAGGATCCTAAAAGGTAATTTATTCATAATTCTTTATTTCTATTATGCAATATATTATATAAAGATTATGATAATTGTGATTTCATATTAGAGATACATTTTATTTGTGAAACAGTTGATTGTTAAGTATTGGTTATTGTTATTCCACTTGTACTTTTTTTTCTAAATTCAGGGCAGAATGTTTGCTAGAGTTAAGTTACATTGTTTGCTAAAATTAGCTAACCAAACTTTCAAAACTCAATCTGGGCATGCAAAAGTAGTAACTCTCCAGTACGAATGAGTTGTTTGAAAATTGTTATAAGAGATTAAACTAATGATAAAATGGAGCAAAAAGTGTGTTCACTTCATTTTTAAGTTCATAAGAAAGACGATCTCATCTTAAAATTATAATTATTTTCAATCCCTCCAGATACTGGGATATCTATAATATATATAAAATGCAACGTCTCTCTGTCTATCTGTCTGTCTGTCTGTCTGTCCGTTAGTGCGCCTATCACTGAAAAACCACTTCTCCGATTTACGTACTTTTTTTTAAAACATACATATGTTCTCTGGCTAGGCTATATTTTTATGACGATTGGTAGCATAAGGAATGAGCAGTGACGTAAAATAGTTAATGATGTCGGAAATAAGTTTGCCGCTAGCGCGTGCCTTTGCAATACACAGCCTAAACTATTAAATATGGAACAATATTATGTAGCAAAGAATATCTGTAATGTATAATCTATAATATATATAAAATGCAATGTCTCTCTGTCTGTCTGTCTGTCCATTAGTGCGTTTATCACGAGGGAATCACTTATCCGATTTACCTGTCTTTTTTTAAATTCATGCATATATTCTTTGGCCAGGTTATATAATAATAATAATAATAATCTATATCTATAATATATTTAAAATGCAATGTTTGTCTGTCTGTCTTTCTGCCCGTTAATGCGCTTATCCCTCGAGAACTACTTATCCGATTTACGTGATTTTTTAAATTCATACATATGTGTTCTCTGACCAGGTTATAGGTATATATTTTATTACATCTATAATATATATAAAATGCAACGTATTCTGTCTGTCTGTCTGTCCGTTAGTGCGCTTATCACTGGAGAACCACTTATCCGATTTTCGTACTTTTTTTTTTTAAAACATACATATGTTCTCCGGCCAGGTTATAGGCTATATTTTATAAGGAATAAGCAGTGACGATAATAGTGAATTAAGTCGGAGAAAAGTTTGCCGCTAGCGCATTCTCTTGCAATACACTCCCTAAAGCATTAAATATGGAACAATATCATGTAGCAAAGAATACAATATATATAAAATGCAACGTCTCTCTGTCTGCCTGTCTGTCCGTTAGTGCGCTTATCACTCGAGAACCACTTATCCGATTTACGTATTTTTATAAAACTTTATACATATGTTCTATATAATTCGATATAAGCCTAGATAATGGGAGATAAGGTGAGATAATGGGAGATAAAAGGAGAAAATAATGGGAGATAAGTCGAGATAAGCCTCGATAATGGGAGATAAGGTGAGATAATGGGAGATAGGTATAAATAATGGGAGATAAGGAGAGATAATGGGAGATAAGCAGAGATAAGTCTAGATAATGGGAGTTATGGTGAGATAATGGGAGATAAGGAGAAATAATGGGAGATAACGAGAAATAATGGGAGATAAGTCGAGATAAGCCTAGATAATGGGAAATAAGTTGAGATAATGGGAGATAAGGAGAAATAATGGGAGATGAGCAGAGATAAGCTTAGATAATGGAAATTATGTAGAGATAGTGGGAAATAAGGAGAAATATTTGGGAGATAAGGAGAAATAATGGGAGATATTTTTATTACGTTGGGTAACATAAGAAATAAGCAGTGACGATAGTAGTGAATCAAGTCCACGCGAGCGCCGCGGGCCCGGCTAGTATATATATATATATATATATATATATATATATATAATATATAATATATATATATATATATATATATATATATAGAACATAATTGTTGACATTATACGCGCGATGCTGAAGGTGTACAGAGATATATTCTCAAAATGAACATTTTTTTTCCTTCTTGTCCGGAGTTGAGAAATATAAATTCAACAATGAGATATTTAAATGAATAACGTGCAAACAGCGTTGAAGCCAAATGTATTCTTGCCTTGTATTTTTTGCATTTATTCTCTGTTTCTTGTATATCTGTTTTACTAAGAAATTGATAAAAATATGTTTCTAAAAAAAAAAACTGTACTCTTTTTTTCTTCCTTTCAATCAGCAAAATTCATTTTTATTCTACACAATAGAATTTTTCTTAAAAGAAGGAATTTGAATATTTCAAAAACTGGCAGACATCATACCAGCAATATGGCGACAGATCATGTGACCATAACAAACCCGAACCGCATGAGAGATCAAAGGTGCCGAATCGGACTGTCGCTTTACTGTGATTCTGTGACGAAATTTGGTATATGTTCTTTGCATTTTGTAGTTTTTACGGTTAAAGGAAAGTATGTTAAAGAATAAAATGGAAATGGATCTTGGCAAAAACATTGTTTTTTTCTTCAAAAGTCTGGGGAAATTTCACTTCATATATAGTCTAATATAGGCGGTAGTTACGTAAAAAAATACTTTTTCTAAGTTCAGTTAGTTTTCTTTCATTGCTAGGTAGATACAGACATACAGGTCTTTTGTCAACAAATTTTAACCATCGAGTCGTTCAACCGGCTAGTCTTTTTGATAAATTGATAAATAAATATGTTTATATTTGATTGTAAATGTCCGCTGAAAAATGTGTGTGTTTTTGGCGTCAACTGACACAACGTATGTAATTTTGTTGTAAAATTACAGAGGATAAGTATGTTGGTTGTAACATTACATGACAATCTGATTACATAAAAAATTACGATTTTGTTGTAATTAATAAATTAAATCACGAATATTGTAAATTCACGTATAATTGTGCGAAAAATAAACTTTGACTTATGACGTTTTGATGGAAAATTGGTTTTCCTTTTTTAGAGTGTACCGCACTGTTTCCCTATATGCCTTAAAAAACAAAACTTGACAAGAATATTTTCCGACTTACCCAATAAATTCACGCGTTTTATTCCAAATGCGTTGCGATCCTGTGACATTTGTAAAAAAAAGGATGTTTCGTGGATCGAGTCGATCAACAACGTACGATGTTGGTCGTTGGGGACGTGAAAATATATATTATTATGCTTTAAAATTCTGGTTGTGCGAATCCTTTTGGGTATATCCTTCAGTTAATTTTTTTATATTTACAGTCCCTGGCCAAATTATTAGACGCACTGTATTTTTTTTAGTAATTTTATGTTTCTTAAGAGTTTTTTTTATGCAATAATGGTATATTTAAACTACAATATTATTGATTTTTATTTAAAAGAATTGTTGTAGACTACATATTTGTATTTATTTTTAACATATGGTAACACTGTGTTGACAAAGTGATACATGAACGCAAACAAGTACAAATCTGTATCAGTAGCGATCGGAATCGAGTTAGGTACGGACGTGTTTCTGTGGCTTTATGGACTGTGATTGTTTGTTTAACAGTTTTATACAACTCAGTTATTAGTTTATTTGTATGCAGTGTTTTAAAAAAGTAATTGGACTATTTTCATTATGGGTAGAAAAGGCGATCTTTCACCACGTAAAAAAGCTGAAGTGAAGGCCCTTGTGATTGCGAAAATATTTACAAACCGAGAAATATCACGAAGATTGGAGGTTTCTGAAGCTAGTGTACGACGCATAAAAAAGAAAATTGAGTCAGGGAAGGAATTAAGCCCGAAAAGAAAGAAAAGATGCGGTAGAAAACCAATTTTCACTCCACGGTCAGAGAGATGTTTGAAGAAAATTTGTGTAGAAAACAGATTTGCTACCACAAAGGTAATAAAATCACAACTCCAGGATGCTAGCGTAAATGCTTCTGAGCGCGGTGTTCGAAGAAAATTGAAAGAATTAGATTTTAAGGCCTGTCGCCCCCGCCAGGAAGCCCAAGTTAACAGCTGCAATGAAAGCAAAGCGCCTGAAGTGAGCCAAACAATGGCAAGACAAAGATGTGGACTTCTGGAGATCGGTAAGATACAGCAATTTAATCAATAATTGATACATTATTATCATTTTCAGTTAAATAAAGCAAATAAACATGGAAGTTTATATATTTTTCCTATTTTTGACAGGTCTGCTTCAGTGACGAAAGCACATTCGAAATTTTGCAGAATAAAGCTCAGTATGTGCGTCGTCGTCATGGAGAAAAGTTTCATCCTGATTGTGTCGTCCCGACGGTTTAAACATCCCACCAAAGTGATGATTTGGTCAGTCATCAACGGCAAGGGCACTGGACGTCTGTACATCGTCAAAGGAATAATGAGGCAAGCTCAGTACAAAGAAGTATTACAAAATCGGTTGATTCCGCAGCTCAGAGAATGGTTTCCAAATGGGGAACCATTCACTTTCATGCAAGATGGAGCTCCCTGCCACACTGCTCGGGTCTGTAAAAGCTTTTTTGGCAGAAAAAAAATATCCCTCTGTTGGATTGGCCGGGTAATAGCCCTGATATGAACCCCATTGAAAATGTGTGGGAGCTGATGAAAAGAGAAGTGGCTAAAGATGTGATTACCAACAAAACCCAGCTCCTAGAAAAAAGATTATTCATGTGTGGAATCATCATCCTCAAATGCAGGAGACAGTACAATCTTGCATTGATAGCATGCCGCGCAGAATTAAAGCTTTGATAGCGGCTAAAGGTGGCTCAACTAAATATTGACTTTTACTAACATTAATTTCACTTTTCTTTAAAACTTAATAAACTTATGCTTTTCTAAATTAATGCTGTTTTATTTATGTCAAATAAATAGGTAATTGATTGGATAATATAAAAATAAAAAACAAATCAATTTAAAATAATAAAACGGTACAATATCACTCGGTAATTAATATTTTACATGAAATCTTGCAGTGCGTCTAATAATTTGGCCAGGGACTGTAGTTGTATGAGGGGAATTTAAAAGCAATTTTGAAAAAAATTAACACTGAAAGCAATTTTACAATAAAATTCGAGATTTTGCGATGAAAAAAGAGAAAAACATGAAATAGTACTTTAGTATCATGGTACTGTTAGTCATTTTAATTACGGATGAAAATACGAGGCTCGTTTATAAATTAGGTATTGTTCTAATGTTAAAAAAATACAATGCCAATTTTTTGAATAATTAGTGTTCCATACGGAACAGTTATAAGATCACTTCGGTGTCTGTTCGTCTGTGTATCTCTCACATTCGGAAACATAGACATAGAGAGTTGAAATTTGGCACTAATTGGTCTAGCTACTTAAAATACATTTTTTTGCAAAAATTTGGCTTTATTCATGAATATAGTCTCCTTCAAGAGCGATACAATCAAATCCAACGCTTTCTAACATTTCTATAACTTTCTTGTAGAAGAATTTGTCTTTGCCTTCAAAACAGGTCTCAGTTTCGGCGATAACTTCTTCGTTGCAGCCAAATCTCTTTACCGCGAGCATTTTTTTGAGCTCTGTCAATAATTTTTTTTTTTTTATTGGTCTGGCACACGTGCTGCAGGGAAGTCCCTAAAGCGCTCCAGGAGCGGCACGAGTGCGGAAAAAGCGATTCACGTTGTTCTTGAATCGCTGTAAATAGTCTTCTTCTTCTTCGAGTGCCACTCCTATCAGAGATTAGAAATCATCACAGCTACTCTCACTTTATTTGCTGTTCTTCTAAACATACACGATATTTTTCTTCGTCCAACATTTCTCTTCCCTTTAATTTTGCCCTGCATAATATTCAGCAACAGTGAATACCTTTCTTTTCCCTCAACACGTGTCCCAAATATTCCAGCTTCCATTTTTTAATAGTGTTCATTAGTTCTGGGGCTTTGTTTAGTCTTTGGAGAATCTCGTTATTGGTTACCCTATCAATCCATGACACTTTCAGAATGCGCCGATAACACCACATCTCAAAAGCCTTAATACTTTTAGTATTGTTTTGCCTCAAAGTCCATGCTTCCACTCCATAAAGAAGCGTTGAGAAGACATAACAATGCAACATTCGCAACCGCAGTACCAGGCTTAGATCTTGATTGCAAAAGAGTTTTCTCATTCTATTAAAGCTTGATCTTGATATCTCTATTCGAGTTTTAATCTCCTTTGCCTGATCTGTGTTCTCGTTCAGTCATGTTCCCAAGCATTTGTAGCAATTGACTTTCTCAACACTTATGTCATTAACCAGAAGACGATCCTGGTTATTTTGAGAGATTTTGCCATCACCATAAATTTTGTTTTCTTTAGATTCGTCTTTAGATCAAATTTATTGCAGCTGTTATTTAACCGCTCAACAAGATGTTGTAGGTCTTCTAACTTTCTGCTAGTAGAACTGTGTCATCGGCGTATCTTACATTATTCAGGGTTTCATCGTTTACCGTTATGCTCTCGTCCGCCTCATACAGAGCTTCCTGACATACACTCTCGCTATAGATATTAAACAAAAGAGGTGACAGTATGCAGCCCTACGTACTCCCCGGTGGATCTCTATCACTTCCGTAATCATGTTCTGCACTTTTTGACTCTCGCTGTCTGGTTCCAATATAGTTTGCATATGATGCGGATATTTAGATCATCGATATTTTTATTTTTGAGGATTCTCTTTAATTGATCATGTCGAACCTTATCGAATGCCTTTTCAAAGTCTATAAAGCAAACGTACAGCTCCTGATTCATGTCCATGCATCTCTGTGACACAACACGTTTATCGCAAACAGGGCCTCGCGTGTGCCCATTCCTTTTCTGAATCCCATTTGGGTCTCACTAATATCCATCCATTATCTTTAGAAAAAGCTTTATGGTATGACTCATAAGAGATATAAGCCGATGGTCACTACATTCTTTAGCGTTTGCTTTTTTCGGGATTGCCAATCCTTGGGTATTATATCAGTTTTATATAATAACAGTTTTAGGAGAATTGATATTGAATCGTCATTCATCAGTTTTAACAGCTCAGCCGGTATATCGTCAGGTCCGGCTGCTTTACCCTTATTTGCATGTTTTAGGGCGTACTCTAATTCCTCTCTCATTATATCCGGGCCAGTATCGTCCAGGAAATCGTCTGATGTTGCACTTTGCTGTTCATTATTAAAAAGGTCTTCAATATATTCTTTCCATCTTTGTACTTTTTTATTCATATCTGTTATGAGAGTACCGTTTTTGTCTTTAAGTTGTCTAGAGTGATTTGATCTTCTTACTCCTGTCATTTCCTTTATCTTCTTGTGTACGTTCAGCGAGTCGTATTTTTTTATCCCGTTCTTCAATTTCTTCACATCGTTCCGACAACCATTTCTGGTAATAGTCGCTGGGGGCCAAATCTGCAAAATACAGTGGATGAAAAAGCAATTCAAACTTCAATTCATACAATTTTGCCATCGTAACCATTGACTTGTGACTCGGGTGTATTATCTTTGATGAAAGAGCACTTTTTCTTGTTCATTTGGGGTCGTTTCTTTACGATTTCTGTCTTCAAACGCACAAATAACTTTATATAATATTCGCTATTGATGGTTTTTCCCTTCTCAGCATAGTCGATGAAAATTATTCCAAGCGCATCCAAAAATACAGAGGGCAAAACCTCCCCAGCAGACTGTTGTGTCTTTGGTCGCTTGGGGGGGGGCTTTCACCGGCTGCTGTCCACTCAGCTGACAGCCGATTTGATTCCGGTGTGTAGTGGTGGATCCATGTTTAATCCATTGTCACATACCGCATGGAAAAATTATTTTTATTGCGCTTAAACAGGTCCAAACAACGCTCGGAATCATCAACACGTTGTTGTTTTTGGTCCACTGTGAGCAAACGCGGTACTGATTTCAAAAAGAGCTTTCTCATGCCCACATATTAATGCAAAATATGAACAATACGTTCTTTGGATATCTTTAGGGTGTCAGCTGTCTCACGCAATTTCACTTTACGGTCATCCAAACAATTTCGTGGATTTTTTTGATGTTTTCCGGTGTAAACCACATCATTTGGCGTCTAGAGCGTTTAGCATCATTTGTGTCTGTACAACCACTTTTAAATTCAGAATACCAGTAAATGATGAGTGATTTTCCAGGAGCAGGGTCCCCGTAACACTTGTCAAGCCATTGTTTTGCTTGAATGGTATTTTTTTACTAACAAAAATAGTGTTTAATCAACATACAAAATTCGATTTTTTCCATTGTTTTTAAAATATCAAAAATAGCGTCACTAAAATCACTGTAATTTTTAAACTATCGTCGAAATGTCATGAAAATTTGACATGTATCGTTTGAAGGTTAGTACTTCCTAAAAATCATAGGGATTTTTTGAAAAGAGCGACACCTATGTATTAGATTAAAAACTTTTCAGCCTACGTGTTATAATGTAATACTTGTGCACACTTTGTGTTGTGTAGTATTTTTTAAAAAATCGCGAAAAATTGCCCCCATTGTCTCGAAAAGTACTAATCAAAAAATTTCAAAAAAATTTCGGAATATTCCCACCAGGGTGTAAATTGAACGAAAATTATCACGAGTGCATTACCTTTAATAATTTATCTCGTTTTTAGCCGTGCCCGCGGCTCCGCTCGCGTTGACTTGATTCACTACTATCGTCACTGCTTATTTCTTATGTTACCTAACGTAATGAAATATCTGCCACTAGTTTCTCTTATCTCCCATTATTTCTCCTTATCTCCCATTATCTCTATATAATTTCCATTATCTAGGCTTATCTCTGCTCAACTCCCATTTTCTCTTCTTATCTCCCATTATTTCTCCTTATCTCCCATTATCTCACCTTATCTCCCATTATCTGGACTTATCTCGACTTATCTCGCAATATTTCTCCTTATCTCCCATTAATTCTCCTTATCTCCCATTATCTCTACATAATTTCCATTATCTAGGCTTATCTCTGCTCATCTCCCATTATTTCTTCTTATCTCCCATTATTTCTCCTTATCTCCCATTATCTCACCTTATCTCCCATTATCTGGACTTATCTCGACTTATCTCGCAATATTTCTCCTTATCTCCCATTATTTCTCCTTATCTCCCATTATCTCACCATAATTCCCATTATCTAGAATTATCTCTGCTTATCTCCCATTATTTCTCCTTATATCCCATTATTTATACTTTATCTCCCATTATCTCCCATTATCTAGGCTTATATCGAATTATATAAAACATATGTATAAATTTATAATAACATGTAAGTCGGATAAGGGGTTCTCAAGTGATAAGCGGACAGACAGACAGACAGAGAGACGTTGCATTTTATATATTATATTCTTTGCAAGATGATATTGTTCCATATTTAATGGTTTAGGCAGTGTATTGCAAGAGAACGCGCTAACGGTAATCTTTTTTCCGATTTGATTCACTATTATCAGACAGACAGAGAGACGTTGCATTTTATATATTATATTCTTTGCAAGATGATATTGTTCCATATTTAATGGTTTTTAGGCAGTGTATTGCAAGAGAACGCGCTAACGGTAATCTTTTTTTTTTTTCCGATTTGATTCACTATTATCGTCACTGCTTATTCTTTATGTTACCTAACGTAATAAAATATATCCTATAAACATGGCCAGAGAACATATGTGTGTTTTAAAAAAAAAGCACGTAAATCGGATAAGTGGTTCTCCAGTGATAAGCGCACTAACGGACAGACAGACAGGCAGAGAGACAAGAAGACAGACAGACAGACAGAGAGACGTTGCATTTCATATATATTATAGATAGAAGATTATAGATAACCTGGCTAGAGAAACAAATGTATCATTTAAAAAAAACACGTAAATCGGATAAGTGGTTCTCGAGTGATAAACGCACTAACGGACAGACAGGCAGACAGAGAAAACGTTGCATTTTTATATATATTATGGATATAGCTTATTATTATTATTATATAACCTGGTCAAAGAATATATGTATGAACTTAAAAAAGACACGCCAATCGGATAAGTGGTTCTCGCGTGATAAAACCCACTAATGGACAGACAGACAGAGAGAGAGACATTGCATTTTATATATATTATAGATTATTATTATATTCTCTCCTACATAATATTGCTCCATATTTAATGGTTTAGGCTGTATATAGCAAGGGAACGTGTTAGCGGCAAACTTTTTTCCGACTTCATTCACTATTATTATCGTCACTGCTCATTCCTTATGCTACCTATCGTAATAAAATATAGCCTATAACCTGGCCAGAGGACCTATGTATGTTTAAAAAAAAAAGTACGTAAATCGGATAAGTGGTTCTCCAGTGATAAGCGCACTAACGGACAGACAGACAGAGAGACGTTGCATTTTATATATATTATAGATATAAAAAAAATAAAACTTGCAAGGTCATCAGTTTTTCAGTAAAGATGCTTGAACACTTGAAGTCTCGGTTTTCTCAAACTTTTTGATTTACTTTCACGCCAGGTCATCATTAAAAACAGACGGTCATCCACTTCGTCCCTCATCGTGCCTGTTTGTACGGATATCTTTAAATGCTCGAACCGGTTTTCTTACCAGTTCATCGCTGATGGTGTTTTCGTCATACATTTCACTAACCTGCCGATAAATTTCGGCCGCTTTCACGTTGAGAAACGGATTAAAGCGTGTATTTCACAATCCGCGGAATTTTCAATGGTCTGAGGACTTTTGAACAAGCGCGAACAAACATAAACTCGGACTGATGCTTCTGTAATGACGTCTATGGCTAATCAATAGATGCAGGTACTGTAGCCATATTTCAAAATCGTTACTTACTTAAAAAACGCGCCTCGTAAACATACAAATAATATAATTTTTAGATTCTTTAACTCCTTGAAAAGTACATATAACATGATGTATGCAAAACAAGGGAAATTTCGTATAAAATTGTGAAAAATCCACCAAGTTCATCATTTCCTAACCCTTTCACCCTCTTCTTCTTCACGGATATTGCCCATACCTAGTTCAAGTATTACATGTAGAGACCGGATTATATGCATTTGCATACTTTCATATGCATTTGCATATTTAGACCATTCTCATCGATTATTGCATTATTTTACCCAAAATCTAGTAATGATGCATATTTTCCCTATATTTTACAATATTTCTCGGTATTACTAGGCAATTGAATTGCTCAGGGTATTGTTAATGTCGCCGTCTGGAACCGATATTATCGCCGGAACATTACCTGCAATAGTCTAAACATCGATTAGGTTTTAGTGCCAAGGGAATACTCAAAATTACGACGGTATTTTATTCCTTCGTTTCTTGGTCGGGATATTAAGTGATAAGTAGTTAGTTTCTAAGAATATTTGTTTGAGCGTGGATCAAATAAACAATTTTCTCGAAAGACGAATTTTTTATTACATTTTAAAACAAGTAATCAGTTTTAACATTATAGTTGACGCGACATCAGTGTAGTCTTTTTGCAATTTTTAACGTGTTGTGTTAAAGTTTAACGTGTACCATGCCACCCGCAAATAAAAGTGTCTCTTCGTGTGTAGCTGATTATCCTGGAACATTTTACATACGACGGAAATGTTTTATATTGTCGAGTTTGCGAGAAAAATATTTCGTGCACAAAAAAGTTTCAAATTGACCAGCATGTCAAGACAAGTCTTCAATATCGCAGGATTGCAAAAAAAAAAGGCCCACGACAACTTATAACAGCAGCAAGTAGCAGTGATTCCACTTCTATAGGCATACAAAAAGAAACTTTAACATGGATTTTATGTGAAGCATTGCTTGCAAGTAATATTCCTCTCCACAAACTTACAAATCCTACATTCAAAGATTTTCTGCGAAAATATTGGTTGAATCAAAAAAATACCAGACGAATCAACACTGCGTAAAAATTACATACCAACAATTTACCAACATGTTTTGGAAGAAACTACGTAAAGAACTTAAGGAATGACATTATTTGGATTTCAGCTGATGAAACTACCGACAGTTGTGGTCGCTATATTGCGAATTCAATTGTGGGTGCATTAAGATTAGAGCCTTCTTCTTCCTATTTGGTGGCCTGCAAAGAAGAACTTGACAAGACACAGATTTGTGAATGAAGGTATTAAAAAAAATATTTCCTGAATCTTCTGCAGATGAAAGAGTGTTTATATTTCTCTCAGATGCTACTCCCTATATGATCAAGGCAGCCAAAGTCCTCCAAGTATTTTATCCAAATTTAATTCATGTGATGTGCTTTACTTACGGAATCCATCCACTCGCTGAAAAAGTGCGATCCACGTTTGGAAATATAAATAAACTGATTTCATCAGCAAAAAAAGTGTTTCTTAAAGCACCTTCTCGCAATAACGCCTATAAAAAAAAACTGCCAAATGTGCCTTTACCTCCCGAACCAGTGGTAATTCGATGGGGAACATGGATTGAAGCTGTACTATTTTACAATGAATATTTCGATTTCATCAGCAAAGAAAAACCAAATCAATTCAGTTAATGAATAAAATCCGTCAAATAAACTTCACATATGCCAGATATATTCTCGCGTAGAGTTAAAGAAAAGTTTGAAAACATTTTGTGCAATAACCCAGGCTTTGAACCTTTGTGTCAAATTGATAGTTTTATTAATGGGACGGGTGAACTTTTGCCAGAAACAATAAGTGCTAATATAGCACCCAAATTCAAATACTGTCCAGTTACCTCAGTGGATGTGGAAACGGTCTTTTTCCACTTATAAAAATATTTTAAGTGATCGAAGACACAATCTTACTACCCAACATTTGGAACAATACCTTATTGGTTTACGTGTACAAGAATACAAATGTTGAATAATTTTAAAAAAATCTTAAATAAGTGTTAATTAAATTTAAAGATCGTCGATAACTTGTTAATTTTATGCTGATTTTGAAATAAAAAAACTAAAAATTACTACTTTTATTATTATTTAATATTGCATATTTTGACCCTTTTGATGCATATTTTAAGCATTTTTCATGCATATTTGCATGCATATTTCAAGATTTTTTATGTTGCATATAATCCAGTCTCTAATTATATGTTTACTAAATTTGAAACTGATATCTCATCTTGTTCATGAGTTTATTGCACTAACAGACAGATAGACAGCGCAACAGACAGGACTTGGAAGATACGTTTCCTGCCTTCTGTAGACCCTGAAACATGGCGAAATGCAAAAGATGTGGGAGGGTGACTTTTTCAAGAATATTAATGCGTTTTCTTAGGGAATGAAGTAAAAAAAAAACGAAATGAGTCGGATACATGTCATGAATCTATATTAACTTGTACATGGTTCTTCTTCTTCTTCTTCCTCAGCCATCTCTCCACTGCTGGATATAGGCCTCCTCAAACTCCCTCCATCTGTCTCTATCCTGTGCGAGTCTCGTCCACTTTCTTCCTGCAATTGTAATGATGTCATCAGCCCATCTTTTCTGGGTCGGCCGACTCCTCTCTTTTCATCCCACGGTCTCCAATTTAGGACTCTGGATGCCCATCTGTCTCCTCCCTGTCTAGCCACATGACCCGCCCATTGCCCGCGCCGCCCGCCCACAACTTCAATTTGGCAATACGGTCTACCACGTCCGACGACTTTTGTTCGGCGTCTGCATTCTGGATTTGGTACTTTATTCCTCAGACTTATGCCCAGCATTTGTCTTTCCAAGACCGTTGTGCATATTTTAATTTATGCGTGGTATTGGCTGTTAATGTTCTAGTTTCCAGTCCGTATTGTCATAAAAGGGAAAATACATGTATCGTAAACTTTTCCTTTTCAGGTTTATAGGAATGTCCCTACTCTTTAAGATAAAATCCAATTTTCCGAACGCCGCCCAGCCCCAAGTCCAATCCTTCTGGGTTATTTCGGCAGTCTGATTTTTCTTTCCCAATTTTGTGTACATAGTTACGTAGTGTAAAATACCAATTAAGTCGCTTTTCCTTAATTAGTGTTCCGTACGGAACACTTATAAGATCACTTTCGGTGTTCTGTCCGTCTGTCTGTCCGTCTGTCCGTCTGTCACACCCGATTTTTCTCCGAAACTATTTGTCATAGAAAGTTGAAAAATTTGGTAGTAATATAGGAATTGATGGCCTCATCAGAGCCATGTAGTTTTGAAAGTTAAATTTTGACTTAAGGGGTTAGTTTTGGGGAGTGAAATCGGAAGTGAAAAAAAAATTTTTTTACTAGGTAAACTAGTGTAGGTGTCAAATGAAAAGCTTGTGAAAAACACGAGTAAAAAATATATATATAATGTAATATACTTGCGCGCACTTTTCTTTGTATTATTTGTAAAAAATCGCGAAAAAAAATCGCTGTCCACCCGCCTTATCTCGCACCGAAAGTATTGATCAAAAAATTTTGAAAAAATTCTGGAATATTCTCCACGGGGTGTAGATTGAACGAAAATTATCACGAGTGCATTACCTGTAATAATTTATCTGGTATATAAAAAAACAGAAAATTTCAAGGTCATCAATTTTCAGTAAAGATTGAAATAAACTTTGTTGAAAAACTTATTTGGGGTGTGTTTTGTGAAGTCACTGATCATTTTATATATCACCGTAACATAAATTTTGACTTAAGGGATTCGTTTTGAGGGTGAAAATCGGAAGTGAAAAAAAAATTTTTTTACTAGCTCATCGAGTGTGGTGTCAAATGAAAGCTTGTGAAACACGAGTAAAAAAATATATAATATAATATAATACTTGCGCACACTTTTCTTCGTATTACTTTTAAAAAATCGTGAAAAATTGCTGTCCCCTACCTTATCTCGAAAAGTACTGATCAAAAAATTTTGAAAAAATCCTGGAATATTCTCCCCGGGGTATAGATTGAACGAAAATTATCATTACCTTTAATAAATTATCTGGTATAGAAAAAAACCCAAAATTTCAAGGTCACCAGTTTTCAGTAAAGATTGGAAACAAACTTTGTTGAAAACTCATTTGGGGTGTGTTTTGGAAGTCACTTCGATCATTTTATACCACCCTAACAAATTTTTTTTTTTAAAAACAATCAAGCGTACGGAACACTAATTGTGCAAGTTCAACTTGCACT
>CM032455.1:186078947-186111385 GCA_019049505.1 Pachyrhynchus sulphureomaculatus
TAGTTCTTTGTTCCCAAGTGTGCCAATTCCACCAACTTTACAATATCTCGAAGAATTACTTAGAATGAATGACTTTGAAGACGAAATTATTCGTGAATACTTAACATTATCTAAACTTTGTATGGAACAAAATTATTTCCAATATAACAATCAATTTTATGTTCAGAAAGAAGGAACAGCTATGGGTAATTGCTTGTCACCCTTCATAGCCAATTTATTCAAGAGTAAGTTTAAAATCGAAGCCAGTCAAGAATTCGAATATTTCTCAAGGGTATGGTATAGGTATGTGGATGATATTTTCGCGATTTTTGATACAAAGAGAACAAATATTAATGATTTTGTTTCTAAATTAAATAGCCGGTATGATTCCATTAAATTCACTTACGAAGTTGAGAACAAAGGACAATTGCCTTTTCTAGATATTTTAATTATTAAAAATAATAATAGATTAGAATTTGATATCTATAGGAAGGATACAGTAACAGATAGATATATTCCTAATGATTCATTTCATTGCAAACAACATAAATTAGCCTCATTACATTTTTTAGTTCATCGTTTGGTCACTTTTCCTCTGAACAGAGTAAACTTCAATAAAGAAAGGAATCGTATTAGAAATATAACTAGAGTTAATGGTTACGACGATGACTTAGTAAATAAGCTAATAAATAGACATAAATTTAAGTTTAATATTCAGAATTCCACTTTTTTACACGCGAAGAAAATAACACCAAATATGTCTCCATACCATATAATCCGAAATATAGCAAGGGACTCAATAAGGTAGGCCTCACCTTAGTCTATAAGTCATCAGACAATCTGAGGAATATCTTAGGAAATCCCAAAGATAAGATTCCTAATTGTGAGAAAAGTGGAATTTATGAAATTAGTTGTAATGATTGTGACAAAAAGTATGTTGGGCAAACTAAGAGGTCAATTAAAACACGATTTAAAGAACATTTAGCACACTTAAGATACAATAGAACAGAACATGCCCTTGAAGCTGATCATACTGTAACATTAGATAATCTAAGATTAATAAAAAATGTGTCTGATAGGAGATTGTTGAACGCATATGAAAGTATGGAAATCATAAAATGTAAAAGTAGTTTAAATAAAGACAGAGGGCCTATTCCTTATAGTCCCCTCTACTGGGTACTTGACCGGAACTGAGGGCCTTGCCTATGTCATTAGTTCCGCTTGAGTAATTAAAGGGTTAGACTAAGTATAAATAGGGTAGATTTGTAGTTTTAGCTTTAGTCAATCATCGCTCCTGATGAAGCTAACATGGTTAGCGAAACGCGCGTCGAGTGCAAAAATAAAGTGTTTAGTGTAGTGGTGATATATACTGAGTAGTATTATTAATTTTGTTCTTCTTTCTCACATTTGGTCAATGTGGTTCCATGTTTGGCTGACGGGCCTAAGCCAAGTCAACACAAATGCTATTACCATTGTGTATTAAGGAATGACCTGACAATGTTACATGTTTTCAAAATCACTGACTTCTGAATGGTTCTGTGTATGTTTGTGTTAAGCCCCAATTGTATTAAGTGAAATGTGAATGTTGTTAGTTTTAATTTTATTATTATTAATTTTGTTCTTCTTTCTCACATTTGGTCAATGTGGTTCCATGTTTGGCTGATGGGCCTAAGCCAAGTCAGCTTATAATAATTTTGGTTCTTCTTTCTCACATTTGGTCAATGTGGTTCTTTGTTGCCACATTATATAAATTATTATTATTATATAGCCTGGCCAGAGAACATATGCATGGATTAAAAAAAAACACGTAAGTCGGATAAATAGTTCTCAAGTGATAAGCGCATTAACGGACAGACAGAGAGACGTTGCATTTTTATGTATATTATATTCTTTACTACACGATATTGTTCCATATTTAATGGTTTAGGCAGCGTATTGATTCACTATTATGGTCACTGCTTATTCCTTATGTTACCTAATGTAATAAAATATATCCTATAACCAGGCCAGAGAACATATGTATGTTTTTTAAAAAAAAGCAAGTAAATCAGATAAGTGGTTCTCGAGTGATAAGCACACTAACGGACAGACTGACAGGCAGACAGAGAAGTGTTGTATTTTATATATGGTATATTATAGATAACCTGGCCAGAGAACATATGTATGAATAAAAAAAAACCATGTAAATCGGATAAGTGGTTCTCGAGTGATAAGTGCATTAGTAGATAGACAAACAGACAGAGAGAAGTTGCATTATATATATATATATATATATATATATATATATATATATATATATATATATATATATATATATATGTCTAATATATATATGTCTAATATATATATATATATATATATATATATATATATATATATATATATATATATATATATATATATATATATAAATATATATATATATATATATATATATATATATATATATATATATAAATATAAATATATATTATATTCTTTGCTACATGATATTGTTTCATATTTAATGGTTTAGGCAGTATATTGCAGGAGAACGCGCTAGCGGCAAACTTTTTTCCGACTTGATTCATTATTATCGTCACTGCTTATGTCTTATGTTACCTGACGTAATGACATATATCGTATAACCTGGCCAGAGAACATATATATATTTTTTTTTAATAAGAATGCTTATTACAAGTGTCCTTAGGTCTATTACAATCTGGTCTCATATGGACCAATGAGCAATTTTATTCTAACCTATATTACTACGTACAATTCTTAAAAACTCGGGTCTCACTCATTAGTGTTCTTTGTGTTGTGATAATTTTTTGCTACACTAGTGTTAGTGTGTAGCACTTAACCCGCACCATACTCTGCTTTTCACTGTCACTTCACTAGCTCACAGGGCTTAATCCTCTTGAGTCTTCTTCGCTGTTCTGTGTTGTCCAGGAGCTGGAAGGCCTCGACGTTCACGTGATGAAGCAGCCTTTGTTTAAAAAAGAAAGCACGTAAATCGGATAAGTGGTTCTCCAGTGATAAGCGCACAAACGGGAAGACAGACAGTTAGACAGATAGACAGACAGACAGAAAGATGTTAAATTTTATATATATTATAGATTTTCCGGGATTTTCAGAAGAAGGGGAAAATCACTCTATAGATCGTAATTTTCGTCTATTCCTAACATATATTTTTTTTAAATGTTTGTTTTTTTATTGTTAATCGATTGGTCGTGCTGGATTTTTGATTTTTTACCTATGTTTTCCAAAAATTTGAAAAAAAATTATCTCTATACGAGGCTGGTTTGAAAAGTCCGTGCAAAAATAAAAACTACTTATGTGTTTGGGATAAACCTTTTTTATTTTTCGACATAGTCTCCTTTTAGGCTTATACACTTCGTCCAACGATGTTCTAGTTTGTTGATCCCTTCCGAATAATAGGATTTGTCCAAGTCTGCAAATATCCATTAGTGTCTGCAATCACCTCCTCGTTTGAATAAAATCTTTGTCCCGCCAGCCATTTCTTCAAATTGGGGAATAAATAGTAGTCCGAGGGAGCCAAGTCTGGAGAATAGGGGGATGTGAAACGAGTTGGAATCCTATTTCCATTAATTTTGCGACCACAACTGCTGAGGTGTGTGCTGGTGCGTTGTCGTGATGGAAAAGGACTTTCTTGTGGGCCAATCGCGGGTGTTTTTCTTGCAGCTCGGTTTGCAAACGGTCCAATAACGATGAATAATATTCACCTGTAATAGTTTTACCCTTTTCCAGATAGTCGATGAGGATTATCCCTTGCGAATCCCAAAAGACAGTCGCCATAACCTTTCCGGCCGAAGGAACGGTCTTCGCCTTTTTTGGTGCAGATTCCCCCTTGGTAACCCATTGTTTAGATTGTTGTTTGGTCTCAGGAGTATAGTAATGTATCCATGTTTCATCCACAGTGACGAAACGATGCTTAAAGTCCTCCGGATTCTTCTGGAACAGCTGCAAACCATCCTTGCAACACTTCACACGATTCCGTTTTTGGTCAAGCGTGAGCAATCGCGGCACCCATCTTGCGGATAGCTTTCTCATGTCCAAATGTTTATGCAAAATATTATGTACCTGTTCAGTCGAGATGCCCACAGCACTAGCAATCTCACGCACCTTAACTCTTCTGTCATCCATCACCATATCATGGATTTGATCAATGATTTCTGGAGTCGTAACCTCCATAGGCCGTCCAGAACGTTCAGCGTCACTTGTGCCCATATGGCCAGTCCGAAAATTTTGAAACCACTTATAAACTGTTCTAATCGAAGGTGCAGAGTCACCATAATGTTTATCAAGTTTCTCTTTAGTCTCCTGTGGCGTTTTGCCTTTCATAAAGTATTGTTTAATCACCACACGAAATTCTTTTTTGTCCATTTCTTGAAAATCACTCGACTTCCTTGATTCACACGAATGCCAAACATGACCTCGATACGCGCCGGTGGTGCCATTTCTCGGACTTTGCACGGACTTTTCAAACCAGCCTCGTATATATATATATATATATATATATATATATATATATATATATATATATATATATATATATATACATACATACATACATACATATATATATATATATATATATATATATATATATATATATATATATATATATACATATATATATATACGAGGCTGAAAATTTCGATCACAAATACGTTCAAACAGTGGAGGGTTGAAGAATCATAGTTTACCATAAGTCCTCACAAATCACTGCTCTAACAGCAACCTCCATGAATAGGTAGATCTTCACCTTGTAGAGTCAAGGACACTAACTTCTACTCTAAATTTCATCACCATCTCCTTTACCATTTTCTGTTAAGATGTAAAACTTCCTGTTGTCTGCCAATTTAACATCGAGCTAGAATTTAGGCATCTAACTAATTTCGTTTTGTTTCCAGCAGATTGTTCATATTGTAAGGAAAGTAGAAGACAGTATAGAGTCGTAGATAATACCGCTTAAAATACGTTACCTTGAAAATAACCGTACACTTTCCAAACTTTTAACAATAAATATTAAAAACACATGTATTTTATTATTACTTGTTACTAACCAGTTTTGTTTAAAAGTCGGAGAATTATAACAATCAAAATAATCAAAGCAATCAACGGCAATTTTGGTTCAATGTCAAGTTTACAGTGAATAAATTCATCTATTAATAATAGTAATTAGTAAAAAATATAGTTGTCGAGTTTTGCACTAGCGAAACATATTAAAGTTGATGAAATTACATCATTTTACCTGTTAAATAAATAAGGTAATGCTAGTTTTTTTTCCTCGATGACCATTGTCCTCAAGAATTTATTTAAAACAAGTATAATTGCGGCCACCGAAACAACAATTATCTCTTGGAATATGTACTTCATAAATATTAACGTAATAATGTAATCAAATAATAAAACTTGTAAATAACGATAACCAAGAGACCGCACAAATCAAAAAGATAAAGGAAGCTACATAGAAACATTATCAAGCAATATATGACATGAAAACATCGCCACCGCCCGGGAAAGAAGAAGGAAATAGAGTGATACTAAGAAATATGGGATCTGAGGAAATTCTCGATGTAACAGCGGATGAGATAATAAACGCCCTGGAATATATGCACAACAACAAAGAACCAGGGGGGACGCACTATGGGGCAGAATCGTGCGTACCGTCTCAAAAATCTGTAACTTTGTCGTTGATTGAAGTAAATAGCTGAAATTTGGTACGTAGTATCTCTAATGTATACACTATCAAATAATGGTACATTCGTTGTTAATTTTTAACTGACTTCACGTGTGTATTTTTTTTGTTTTTTTTTTATGTTTGTTCCAATATTACTCTCCCATTTGTGAACCGATTTTTAAAAATTTTTTTTTGTTTGAAAGGTATTGCTTGCAGTTGGGTCCCATAAATTTTTTTTTGGAAATCGGACGGACAAAATGTCCGTCCATTTATAAACCGATTTTCAAAATTCTTTCTTCTTTTTGAAAGAATTTGTCAACAGGCTGAACACATAAAAAAATTTCGGAAATCGGACGGATATTTTGTCCGTCCAAAATATTGATTTTTAGATAACTCTATTGAAAATTTATGAAAATCGGAGGGAGGAAGTCGGTTTTCTTTTTTGCGAGAATTATTTTATTTATAATATATAAAAAAAAAATAATACAAAAATAAAAATGACACTTTTTCGTACAAAAACATAGTTTACTTAACTAATGATAATTATACAGTTTAATGATATACACTATTATTTCGTATTTTTGTTAATATTACATATGAAAATAGTTTATAATAAATGACAAATACCTATTAATCCACTACATAAAATAGAAAAAAAAAAATAATTGATATACAAACTACAATTTAAATATCTAAGAGGTTCTTGGCTTCGTCTAACAGTTCCTTGGCAACAGTGACTGATGCTTTTCTGATACTTGATATGTATGGCTCTGATGTAAATAAAAGACCATGAAATACGTCTTCATTCGTTGCGGACCTAGAGCACTTTCTAGCGTGACATACTCTGATATTTTTGTAATCTTTATTACGAGATTCTTGGGCATCCTCAGATAAATTACCAGTAGGCAGAACAGCAAAATGTCTAATTATACTTTCCCCATGTATTAAGATCTTATGTACTGAAGAAGGCATGTTATACCATATATATTGTGTAACGTACAATTGTGCAGTAGCGCGAGTATATTCACCAATTTTTCTGGATTTACAGCAATACCGCATGCCAAAGTCTGAAGAATAACATAAAACCTTTTAATAAGATCTTCATTAACTCCTGTTATTTCTGAAGAGCAGAAGTAGTTCTCAAAAAACGTCGAGCTGTATTGCCGTCATTGCTATTTCCACTTCCTTGCCGGGGTTTGTCAACATGCAATCCCATTCGGCTTCGAAATAGACTTTGTACAAGTTTTTTCTTGTCTTTTCTACTTTTTTATCTTCCGGAGTTATCGCAGCCCATTTTTTAAACGAAAGATTATATGAAATATGTAAAACTAACTCCATGCACCTAATCCATGCATGCAACGTCGACAAACCGTACTCGTAAGCATTCATATTATCTGGCTTTGATTCAATCTTCTCCAAATTATTCATATCGCTTGGTTTAGCCCCACACACCATACACACAGCTCCAGAACTTTTGTCAGTTAGAACTCGTGTAACTTTTCCATCCACCATAGTTAAGAACAGCTCGTGACTTATTTCAATTAGCTGGTCCCCCATGTGTATCTCTCGGGCGTTTCTTTTACAAATTCCATCAGAATTGGTCGGCAATATCGAATAGAAGAGCAAGCTGGATTTTGCCAAAGAACCTCAGCTTTATTGGTACCAAAGACGCTATAAATAAGTTTGCATCTGAGACCAAGTTACTTTCATCTGTTAAAATTTGTTTATATTCACTTTGTCCCGATGAACCATCACATCCCCACTTGGTAAACAATTTAAGATTTCTTCTTGTTGGGTTGTAAATATTTTCAATTTTTAAGATACGGGCAGTAGTGTGATCCAGCAAATCTTGTAGATTTACTTTAGCGCCTGTATCGGTTATTTCAATGCTGGAGAGTGGAGGATAACACAGTTTTTTTGCGTTTGTTAATATGTTATATGACGGCAATATATCGAAGTTTTTGTTAATCAGACTTGCTCGAAGTAATCCGTATTGTGATTTCGAAAGACCTAAATCAGCAAAAAGAGTTAAAGCTTCATCCGCCGTAAAATATGTTGCATTGCGAGTTTCATGCAACAATTTTTTCTTTATGATCTTTTTTTTCATCTCTATCACAATTCCGCATCATTGCAACAACAAAAGCTTCTTCCAATTCTCCTTCAGACCGCAATCCTTGGACGTATGCGTTATGTATATTCTCGAGTCCATATTCTTGAATTAACTCCATATTCTTCCTTTTTTTCGATTTCTCTGACAGATCTTCATAAGACTTTGATGGCCGTCCACGCTCTCCAGATGTTATAGGTTTGATATCCATTGGTATTTCGTCGAACTGTACTTTAAATTCACGGTCTAACCACGTTGTATTTTTATTAAAGAAACGTTCTTTAGTTCAGTTAGATGTGGTCCAGCGATTGTTAAAAGCTGATATAAGCGACTTTTGAATACTTTTCACAACTAATTCACTTTTTGAAGACGACAAATGATGGTGTTCTTCTAAATATTTTTGAATATCTTCTCTTTTTGTCCCATGGTCAATGAAAAATTCGCATAATACTCGTCGAGGCACAACAAATTCACTCATTTTGTTGTATAGGTACTTCGCAAATATTGTTTTTACCGAGGTTGGTAAAGACTCTATGTTGAAGCACAATAAAGTACTGGTAAAATGACAATTAAATCAATAACTTTTATACTTCAATTCCGTGAGAAAAATGTTATTATCTGCGAGTAGTCACATATTTATCGCGTTCTTAGATGATATGATATGATTTCCAATAACAGTATTTCCACCTTACCTAAACTTTACTTTAGGTAGTAATCTATCTTTATATATAAAACACAAAAATGGTTTCTACCTACCCAAGGCAGCTCTACCAGGTAGTAGCAGTTCGGCAATAGCAACAAAGCTGAAAAAAAATGACATGTTTGTTGGTAGAAAATTCACCACATTTTCAAAAATCACGAGAGCTTCTCTCAAAAAACAACCACTTTATGTATGTATGTAGTTCAATGCGGAAGTTTGTAAACAAAATTTTGACAACTTGCTGGGATGTAACCAATAGTCACCTGTTCTAGTGATATTACCTGGTAAAGCTGCCTTGTACCTACCTACCTACCTACCTACATATCTACCAACCTACCTATGTCCGCTATAGACGCTAGCAGACAATATTATTTTACAATAAAATGTCAGAAATAATCTATTTTTCGAAAAATCTCCTGAATCAAATCTTAAAAATTTTTTTTAAATATTTTGCATTTCCCTCCCTATTAGGTATTTTTCGTCCCATTTAAAAGGGGGCAGATTCGGGCAAATTTTTTTTTGCCTTGACTTTTATATGAGCTGCTCTATGTGATGGTATCAAAATTACGACATCGGCAGACATCGCTAACTGTCAAAAATCTATTTAAAGTTTCTAATAAGGTTAGGATATTAGATACTGCAAAAACAATCGTATACCTCTCCAATTTTTACATAAATGTCTACTTAAATGCTTTTTAAATAAGGTACTTAATAACCATTCTAACCATAACATATATCACACTTAAATATTTGCATTGAAAATAATGAAAATATGACTGAATGAAGTAAACTGGTGCAATTCTGTTCTACATAATCGACATTATTTTGAGCGTCAACTTGCAAGTCAAGTTTTATTAAGAAAAAATGAGAAATAATCTATTTTAAATTCTATATAATATGTATTAGACTATTTTTAAGACGGTACGCACGATTCTGTCCCATAGTGGGACGGGACGATGAAATAATTATAGAAATGATAACGTATGGAGGGGCATCGATAATACAATTTCTATATTTAACAGGTGCCTAATAGAAAGTAAAATACCAACACCTTGGGTAAACGTCTTAGTTGTACTTATTTTTAAAAAGGAGAATCAATTTAAATTGGAGAATTACAGATCCATCAGCCTATTATCTATACCAGGGGTCGGCAACCTATGGCACGCGTTCCATCTCTGGCACGCCAAGCCATTTTGAATGGCACGCGTACCTATTCAAAGTTTACACATTAATTCTGTAATCTGTGACATGTTTCGAAATTAAGTAAATAGTTGAAGACAGTATTACTTTAATGATACAAACAAAAACGATATATTTTATAGATCACTAGGTATTATTACCAAAAACTACAAAATATATATTTTGTAATTTATAATTTTACTGAATGCATTGGTTTGGCTTTAATTTCGGCAAGTATTTAAGACGGCAAGCCTCAAAATATAAGCCTAGGCAAAAACACAAATAAACGTCCTCAATTCAGATCAAAAGAGCCTCTATAAGGTGGTTTTTGTTTGACTTGACTTCAATCGTTCCGACGCGCGCCGCAACTCTTTTTATATTGCCGAACTTTAGTTTTTGTTAGATTTAACTTCTAGGCGGCCCTTTGATTGCAATGGGCGCGTTGTAGTTAATAATTTTTGTTCTAAGAAATTTAATAAACGTAATTATTAGAAGTAACATCCGTTCCAGTCAATAGTCGTCGAAAAGTTTAAAAATTAAAATTACGTTGCGCTATGGCCGCGAAGAAACAGAAGGTAGACGTTCGATCATTTCAAACTTCATGGACAACAGACTACAGTTTTGTACAGCAAAACGATCGGGCCATTTGTGTCCTATGTCGGGAAAGCGTAGTTTTCCGGACATCTAGTGTTCAACGACATTTTCAGATAAAACATGAATCGTCATTTAAAGATAACGCTGATAAAAGGGAGGCAATACAAAGAGCAAGTAAACAATATGAGAAACGGTCAACATTCTTTAGCAAAGTTTTCCAAGAAAAAAATCAGGTGACTGAATGCAGTTTCAAAATTGCACAATCGTTGGCACAAAAGGGTAGGCCGTTCACTGACGGAGATTTTATGAAGCAATCGTTTTTGAGTACTAACGAGATTTTATTCGACGACTTGCCCAATAAGGATACAATATTGGCCAGGATTAGGGATATAACGGCATCAGCGCGGACCATCAAGAGATGAATTACCGAAATGACACAAAATGTCCAAAAACAGCAGAGAGACGCTATCAAACGGAGTTTTGTATTTAGTGTAGCATTGGATGAAAGTGTCGATATTAATGACATTGCCCGTCTGGCAATCGTTGCGCGATACTTCAATGATGGCAGTGTGTATGAAGAGCTGATTTGTCTGCTCCCATTGCAGGGAACTACAAGAGGAGAGGATATATTTTCAGAATTTGTTAAACATTTTGAAAAGCGGAACATTGATTTAAATTAAATTTTTTTTGCGTAATGACGGATGGCGCTCCTGCTATCATTGGGAGACATAAAGGATTTGTTTCCCTTCTTATTGAACGCATGGGTCGATCACTTTTGAATTTTCACTGCATAATTCACCAAGAGAGTTTGTGCGCTAAAATCTCCGCTGGAAATTTAAAATCCGTGATGGATAGGGTGGTTAAAATAGTTAACTACATTGTCGGTCGTTCTTCACTGATCCATAGACAATTTAAGGCGTTTCTGCAGGAATTAGAAAGTGCATATTCAGATATACCATTGCACAATAATGTGCGCTAGCTCAACCGTGGTAAAGTGCTCTCTAGATTTGTGCAATGTCTGGGCGAAATTAAATCGTTCTTGTTGGAAAAAAATCAAGTGGATGCTTATCCTGAACTAGAAGATAAGAACTGGATCTGTATGTTAATGTTTCTTACTGATATTACAAACCATCTCAGTGAACTCAACTTAAAGTTACAAGGTTCAGGCAAAACAGTTTTGGATTTATACGGATCCTGGAAATCATTCAAATTAAAAATAGATTTATTTATTAGCGATATTACTACAAACATATAAATATATTCCAAATTTATAAACTCATATATCCAGTGTCGACGATGGTGCACTAATAGACGAAATTCTTAAATATATGACTAATTTAAAAGAGGAGTTTATCGAGAGGGGTCAGGATTTTGATAAGCATGGTCCTATGTTCGCTTTTTTAATCAAACCAGATTTAATGGATTTTTCCAGCAGTTGCTTTGACATATCTCTTTTCTCATGGATGGACATTAATGATTTTGTTCTTCAATACATTGAAATTAAAAGCTCCGAGTTATGGAACACTAAGTTTGTAGAATTAAGATGGGTATTAGAAGGTGACTGCCAGAACCATTCAAACGAGATACTCAGTTGTAGGATGAGTTTACCAGAGAAATTTATTTGTCTTAAGAAAGTAGCGTTTGCCATGCTTACAGCTTTCGGATCATCCTATATCTGTGAACAACTTTTTTCCCATATATGTAATTAAACCTTCTAAAAGCAATATTTTAAGTTAATTTAAGTTAATTTTTGTTAATTTTAGTTGTAGTAAGTACCTATGTCGGCACGCAAAATGTTATATGGATGAAAACTGGCACCCCTTAGTTAAAAGGTTGCCGACCCCTGATCTATACTATTCAAAATACTCACTAGAATTATAACATATAGATTAACGAACAAATTAAACATCAATCACGTGAACAAGCAGAATTTAGACGCGGATACAATACTTTGGACCATCTTCAAACAATTAGATTACTAGTGGAGAAAGAAAATGAATAAAAGGTGTGGATAGCAATGGTTCACTATGAAAAAGAATTTGATTCGGTAGAGATATGAGCAGTTCTTAACGCCTTAAGTAACAACAGAGTCGATGAAAGATATACAACTCTTCTTGAATATATATACAAAAATTCCACCTCACAAATAATGCTTGAAGAAAAATCAAAATTAGGTCTTAAGAATTAGACAAGGCAACTCGATATCCCCAAAGCTTTTTACGTTGACTCATCTCCAAATCGTTCAAGTGGGAAAATAAAGGAATACTAATGGACGGTGAACAATTAAATCACTTGAAGTTTGCAGATGAGATTACTCTGATCGGTTCGACAAAAGAAGAATTACAAGAAATATATACATATATATATATATATATATATATATATATATATATATATATATATATATATATATATATATATATATATATGTATATATATATAATAATAATATATCGGTTTTTTAAAACGTCTTTCGTCGTTGTCCGATGCCTAACTTCCATTCTTTTCGATCCATCCATTGATCTTCTCTCAGGTCTCGAGCCCTCATAGCTTTATTAATGCTCTCCTTCCATGTTTTTTTAGGTCGTCCTCGTTTTTTGTGATTCGGTGGTATCCATTGCATGGCGATTTTGGGCAATCTGGTTTCTTCCATCCGTTGTACATGCCCGTACCATATCAGCTGTTTCTGTTCGATGTCTGTTATAATAGATCCATCTATCCCCATTCGCTGTCTTACTTCGTCATTTCGAATTCTATCTCTTCGTGATACACCTAATGTTCTTCTAAATACGTCCATTTCAGTTGCTTCAAGTTTTCTGCGATTCTGGTCTGATATTCTCCACGTCTCTGAGCCGTAAGTTAGACTACTTTTAATGAGAGTTTCATATATGTTATATTTGCGTCTCTTTCCGATGTTATCGCTCCATAGTATACCGTTTAGGCATCCTATTGCTCTTCTAGCTTGTGTTATTCGTTTGTTAATCTCGCTATCATCTTTGACGTGTCGAATTCTACACCCAGATACGTGTATGAGAGGCAGCTGGTTATTTCTTCTTGATTGTCTAGCTGGATATTCGATGGTTCCGTTCCTATAGGGAGGTATTTAGTTTTCTGCGTGTTAAGCTCTAGTCCCCAGTTCTTATATTCAGTATGCAATTTTCGAGCCATATACTCTAAATCGTCCCTATCATTTGCTATGATCACTTGATCGTCAGCAAACTGAAGAGTGTATAGGCATGTTCTGCCAATGTCAATACCCATCCCATTACATTTCCTCTTCCATTGGTATAAGGCCCTCGCTACATATATTTTAAATAATGTAGGTGATATATAGCATCCCTGACGCAAACCTTTATCCACTAGGAATTTCTTTGACACTCTGTTTCCAACCTTTATTTGTGATGAGGCTCCTGTATATAAATTCTTAAGAGCTCTTATAATTGTCTGGTTAACATTGGTTTCTTGTAAGACTTTCCACAATTTTTTCACCGGGACTGTATCATAGGCTTTCTGGAGATCTATGAACATAAGGTGGGTTTCTTGGTTGGTAGCTGACCTTTTTTCTATTATTTGTTTTAGGGTGAAGACATTATCGGTACAGGTTCTTCCAGCTCGAAATCCAGATTGCTCTTCTTCTTCTTTAGCTCTATATTCCTCTTCAATGAGATCCCGAATAATTCTTCCATAAAGACGGCTCAAAGTACTAGTCACTGATATTCCTCTATAGTTAGAACAGTCAAGCTTGTTTCCCTTTTTATGAATGGATGATATGTAAGCCTCTTTCCATTCCTCAGGCACACTCGCGCCATTTATATACTGATTTATACACCAGGTAAGCTGATCAAACAGCTCTCCTGACCCACATTTAATCAGTTCAGCGGGAATTCCTCCTGGTCCTGCAGCTCGACCATTCTTCAATTTACTAACTGCTTTTTTAACTGTATCAACGTCAACCACGATTGTTTCTCCCTCTATGAGTATATCCGTTGGTGTATTCACCAGATATTCGTCTCTATTTCCTGATAGTAGTATCTTGTAGTGGTCCATCCATTTCTTTATTGATATAGTTTGAATGTTTGCTTTATTTTTAGAGTTCGATGTTACGTTTTTTTTGAACTTCCATGATTCTGAACACTTTTTTCCTCCTAAATATGTATTGATTTCCATACACTTTTTGTCCCATATCTCCTTCTTTGCTACGTTTATTATTCTCCTTGTTGTCCTTTTCAAGTCTAAATATTGCTCTTTGTCTTCTTGTTGTTGGGTGTTTAACCATTTAAGATATAGTTGTTTTTTCCGACTTATTAATTCTTCAATCTGTTATTCCACCAGAGTTTGTAACTATGCTTTTTAGTTTTTAATCCAACTGCCTCTTCTGCAGCGGTTCTAATACTGTTTACTATATTTTCATATACAATTTCTAGTGGCTGTCGGTTTCTTGTTCCGAAGAGTTTTTCGTCCAGTCTACGTTGGTATAACTTTTGTGTACTTTCATTAATTAAGCTATCTATTTTATATTGTTTTGTTGATACTTCTTCTGTCTGGTCAGTTTCTTCTCTCTTATCTGCACGTTGTTTGGATCTAAATGGGACTATAAACTGGTCTGATCCACATGTCACACCTCTCTAGGATCTTACATCATTAATTTTTAAATTTGTCTTCTGTTTAACCATTACATAGTCAATTACAGATTTAAGGCTTCTTGTGTGTTGAACCCAGGTGTATGTATGAATTTTTTTATGTTTATAGAATCCATTGGTTATTTTTAGCTGATGTTGTTGGCACAATGCAATTAATCTCTGGCCGTTGTCGTTTGTAGTAATTTCTCCATGGGGCCCTACTACGTCGTCATCAGTTCTTTGACCAACTCTACTATTCAGGCCTCCAAGTATTATTACTTCTCTTGATGTTCCAATTTTTAGAACTTCATCGCTGACCTGTTCAAAAAATTCGTCCTTTTTCGTTATTGGTTCATCATCAGATATTGCATATAACCCAAGAATTGTTATTGGCTGTTGGTTTACAGTCAAATTGATCCGAATAATATTTTCACTCACTGCATCGAAATCAGATATTTTATTTTTATATTTTTTATGTAGCATGATCGAGACGCCTGTTTTCGCTCTTTCATGTTTTGGCACTCCAGTGAATAGATGTACATAGTTGTTGATGACTTCTGTACCACTTCCCTTCTTCTTTATCTCTGTTAGCACCACCAATTCCATGTTCATGTTGAGTAATTCTTGTGTTATTTCCTCTGCCTTTCCTTTGATTCCTTGTACGTTCCAAGTACCAATATTCATAATCCTTTTTCGTAGCTTTTGTCGTGTTCCGTGAGATCCGTCCGTACCGAGGCATTTGTTAGGCTTTTTAGTAAGTTGAGATTTTACAAGTGACGGGGAACTAGCTTGTCGCCTTAACCCCCAACTTGGAAGACCAGGTAATTTTATCTCAGGGTTTTCTTCCCATAGACCGCTTGTCTTTCAAGACTCCAGAGATCGGTCTTCCCTTTAAAGTCGGCTCCTCCGCTTTCCAGACCATTGGATACTTAGATTTCATCTGCTCTGTCCACCGTTGACTATTTTCGCCGTACCCTGGCAGGGGCCCTTACAGGGTGCTATCATCCGGGCCAGATGAACCCTGGTTTTTTAGCGAGGTTGTTACTCCTCCCCCTCACTCTTTTCCAACCTGGCTTGGGACAGGCTTCGGCGGGTTTATATATATATCATCAGAAGTACTTAAGGAATGAAAAAAATATCATACATATCAACAATTCATAAGAAGGGAGACAAAAATAATCCTCCACCCTCAGTGGTCATTATTGGATGAAAAAGGGAAAAGTCGGCTAATTACGATTTACTTGAACTTTGGCGAATACAACTGGTTAAAACCTTTTATTAATCGAAGATAATATGGAACTCTAACTTTTAAACTAATAGGAAACAACCAAGCATTGCATATGGAGCACTTTTGGGAAGAGGTCGTGCCTGTAAGAGCTTGACTGACCTTACCATCAATCATTTCTTGAAAATTGCATGACTGAGGCTCATTTTATTGCCTAAAAAGGTATTTTTTTTAAAAAAAAAAAGCAATATATATTGATAAATGAATAAAAATCATGGCAAATAATCAAAAATCGGTCCAGACAGATCGATAGAGAAATCAAAAAAAAAAATAAAAAAGGTGTTTTTTGGACAACACACTATTGCCTAAAAAGCTATTTTTTAAAAAAAAAAAAAAAAGCAATATATATTGATAAATTAGTAAAAATAATGGTAAATAATCAAAAATCCGCTCAGATAGATCGATAGAGAAATCAAGAACAAAGATTTAAAAAAAAAATTGCTAGGTTCCTTGAAAATTGCGGTCAGAAAATTAATTTAGTTAAAAATTACATATTGTCACCATAGTGTGCCGGTAAGCAGCTCCGATTTGTAAATTTTTTAAATCTCAAATTTCGAAAAAAAGTTTTCTAATTTCTAATTTTAATCCTCTTTCTTCAATTTTTCATCTTTAATTATAGTATACGACAGTCCGTTTATGACAGGCTATTAGTTATATTTCATCTTGTTACGAAAACAACCTACCGAATTAAAAATATTTCTATTTTAAAATTAATAATCAGCCCAGCACTTATTCCACTCTATTGAATTCAAAATATCATTAATTAAATTCGCAATCCAAATAAAGACAATCAAAACAAACTATATTTTGTACATGCATGCTGAGTTATGGATATGAATTAAAGATAAGGTGTGTAACTGTACGACCGTAACTAGAAATAACACTTAAAACAAAAGGAATACAATTATCATTAATATTAATACATCGTTATACATATTGAAGTCATTTGCTTTTCTTCTTTTTAATTTACGCTGTTCTTTGTAAAAAAAAAACATTCTAGGGTAAACTCTTCAGTTTTTTACAGACATCAGTCAATCAGTGTTATTTTGATTTAGTTATACGAGGCGGATCGTAAGTAAAAAAAGGTAAATTTCTACGAAATTTTGTGTAAGCTTGATTCTTGTAACGCCTGTGTCCAAAGTTTCAAACAGATGCGACGTGCTGTTGTCTGTCGGGAGCTACCGTAAATGATCGCATAGCATAGCTACAGACTGGATTCTTGATCTTTTCCAGCAGATCGTTAACGTAAAGAAGAAGTAGGAGACAATATGGAGTCCTATGTTACACTGGCCTGGGTAGTGGTGTCAGGAAGAAATCGATCAACTTGTCGACTACGTGTATGTGGCAGTCTCATATACTTAAATAAATAAGTACATGGACTAAACGGAACGGAATTGGAACCCGGACCCCTCGATACCATATGCCAAAACCATACTCTGGAGTTAAAGCCACCATAATCTATTCAAAATTTGTCTATAGCTACCCTTCTCATTCCCTTCTGCTGCAACGACATCGTTCAAAAACAATGAGTTCTTTTTCTGCTTTAAATAGTAGATGTGTAACAAATTTGAATCGATACATGTCATTTAGTTTGAGAGTTATCGTACCAACTAACAGACAACCGACCGACAGATATTTCAGATTATGTTTTTCGTGATCTAGGGATGCAAAAAATTCCCAATACCAACACCACAGAAAATATAGCTATCAGTACAAAAAGGCAAACTCGTGGAACGCGCCGCTAGAAACGAAGCCGGCTTGCTACCATAAATGTGCCTCATTGGGTTTCTCAAAGATGTCGCGCAAGTAGAAGTTATCTTATATGTGACAATAATAGAAAAAAAGCGCAAGTTGGACTTGTGGTTCTAATGTTCCGTACGTTGATTGCTATTAAAATAAAAATTTTTGTTACGGCGGTAGAAAATGATCAGCGGCTTCACAAAACACATCCCAAATGAGTTTCCAACAAAGTTTTTTTTCGATCTTTGTTGAAAATCGATCACCTTGAAATTTTTGTTTTTAGTGTTCCGTATGGAACACTTATAAGACCACTTTGGTGTCTGTCTGTCTGTTTGTCTGTCTAACTGTCTGTCACACCCGATTTTCTCCGAAACTTTTTGACATAGAAAGTTGAAATTTGGCTCTAATATAGGAATTGATGGCCTCATCAGAGTGTGGTGTCAAATGAAAGCTTGTGAAAACACGAGTAAAAAATATATATATAATGTAATACTTGCCCGCACTTTTCTTTATATTATTTTTTAAAAAATCGCGAAAAATCGCTGTCCTCCGCCTTATCTCGAAAAGTATTTATCAAAGAATTTTGAAAAAATTCTGGAATATTCTCCACCGGGTATAGATTGAACGAAAATTATCACGAGTGCATTACCTTTAATAATTTATTTGGTATATAAAAAAAAACAAAAATTTCAAGTTCATCAGTTTTCATTAAAGACTGATAACAAACTTTGTTGAAAACTCATTTGGGATGTCTTTTGTGGAGTCACTGATCATTTTATACCTCTGTTACAAAATTTTTTATTTTAAAAGCAATCAACGTACGGAACACTAATTGCGCAATTTCAACTTGCACTTGACCGGTTATTTTTTTTTTATATACTAGATAAATTATTAAAGGCAATGCACTCGTGATAATTTTTGTTCAAACTACACTCTGTGGAGAATATTCCAGATTTTTTTCAACATTTTTTGATCAGTATTTTTCCAGATAAGGGTGGGGGAAACAGCGATTTTTCGCAATTTTTTAAAAATAATACAAAGAAAAGTGTGCCCAAGTATTATGTATATTTTTGGACTCGTGTTTTTACAAGCTTTTATTTGACATCCCACTCGATGATCTGGTAAAAAAAAAATTTCTTCTTCACTTCCGTTTTCACCCCCAAAAACTAACTCTAAAAGTCAAAATTTACCTTTCAAAACTACACGGCTCCGATGGGGCCACCAATTCTTATATTAGTACCAAACATCAACTTTCTATGTCAAAAAGTTTCGGAAAGAATAGGGTGTGAGAGACAGACGGATAGACAGACAAACAGACAGACGAACGGACGGACACCGAAGTGATCTTATAAGTATTTTGTACGGCGAAACTTGACGAATCACATTTGAACGATATGGTTTCGATTTAAGGCTAATGTTTGTCTTTCTATAGCGATAGCTATATTTCAGTGACAATACTTACTTCAGCAAGGGAGGTAATTAATAAGTGTTCTTTAGTTCAAGATAAATTGATACTGCTTTATGGGCAATTTTACAGTTAAAGGAAATGCTGACTTTACAGGAGCATTTTTCAGCGTTGTTTTGTGCTTTGTGCATTATCTTTATTTCAGACCATTCTAAGAAGTAGATTACCTTTTTTTTCAAAATTAACATTTGTTCGTAATTTTACTTGCATGAACTACACGAATTACATTATTCTATCCTTTCTGTTACTTTAATACTAGCGCCTCCACCACTTTAATACTAGAATCGACAAAAATTGTTACTTCTCTAAAAACAACCAGACTAATTGTAATTAAACATAGACCACAATCACAGAATAAACAGTGGAACTATTTATTCTACTAGAAAATTTATCTAAGCGTGAGAAAAAAAATATATGAAAAATCAGTCGTTCTGGTGTGAACTTACATGTAGTTGTAGATAGAGACAGGTGGTTTTGCACTTTTTTTAGTGTTCCGTTCGGAACACTTATAAGATTACTTCGGTATCTGTCCGTCTGTCCATCTGTCTGTCCGTCTGTCACATCTGATTTTCTACGAAACTATTTTAAGTAAAATTTGGTACTAATATAGGAATTGGTGGCCTCATCGGAACTGTGTAGTTTTGAAAGTTAAATTTTGACTTAAACAGATCATCAGTTTTCAGTAAAGATCGGAAAATAGCTTTGTTGAAAACTCATTTGGGGTGTGTCTTGTGAAATCATTGATCAATTTATACAATCGTAACAAAAATTTTTATATTAAAAGCAATTAACGTACGGAACACTAATTGCGCAAATCCAATTTGCACTTGACCAGTTATTCTTTTAGTGTTCCGTATGGAACTTCGGTGTCTGTCTGTCTGTCCGTTTGTCACACCCGATTTTCTCTGAAACTATATGACGTAGGAAGTTGAAATTTGGTACTAATATAGAAATTGATGGCCTCATCAGAGCCGTGTAGTTTTGAAAGTTAAATTTTGACTTAAGGGATTAGTTTTGGGGGGTGAAATCGGAAGTAAAAAAAAGAATTTTTATTAGGTTATCGAGTGGGGTGTTAAATGGAAGCTAGGAAAAACACGAGTTCAAACATATACATATATAATATTTTACTTTTATCGCGAAAACTACTGATCCAAAAATTTAGAAAAAATTCTGGAATATTCCCCACGGGGTGTAATAATTTACCTCGTATATAAAAAAAAAATTTGAAGGTCATCAGTTTTCAGTAAAGATCGGAAACAAACTTTGTTGAAAACTGATTTGGGGTGTGTTTTGTGAAGTCACTGTTCATTTTATACCTCCGTAACAAAAATTTTTATTTCAGAAGCAATCGACGTTCGGATTACTAATTGCGCAAGTTTAACTTGCACTTGACCGGTTATTTTGACAAAGGTAAAGAAAGAATTGTGAATAATATTTCACCATAAAGTATCTATCATTTATAGTAGTAGACGTGCAAAAACTGTTAGAATTCAAACCTAAATTAGAGCACCGTGAAAATGAGTGAAATTTATGTAAAAGTTCATTACATCTTACCGTTTTATTTCTATAAAGCCGCAAATTCTGAGCAGGCCTGTGAAGAAATTTGTACTGTTTATTGTTAAAATAATAAATTATTAAAAGCAACAGCCAGAAAATGGTTTAGTCTTTTTCGTTCTGGAACTTTCAATGTCAAATATGCTCTTCGCACTACAATGACAGAAAAAGTTGATAGAATTTTGGCCAATGATAAGCAAGATGAGCATGCCAGTAGCCATGACATCGACAAAGAACTAAACATCTATCACTAAATAGTTTGAAACTATTGGAGAAAAGCTGGCGATAAAAAATAATCCGGCCAAGTGCAAGTCGAACTGCGCAATTAGTGTTCCGTACGTTGATTGCTTTTAGAATAAAAAAACCGTCAAGTGCAAGTTGAACTTGCGCAATTAGTGTTCCGTACGTTGATTGCTTCTAAAATAAAAAAAATTGTTACAGAGGTATAAAATGATCAGTGATTTCACAAAACACACCCCAAATGAGTTTTCAATAAAGTTTGTTTCCAATCTTTACTGAAATCTGATGGCCTTGAAATTTTTTTTTTATATACCAGATAAATTATTAAAGGTAATGCACTCGTGATAATTTTCGTTCAATCTACACCCAGTGAAGAATATTCCAGAATTTTTTCAAAATTTTCTGATAAGTACTTTTCGAGATAAGGTGGGGAGACAGCGATTTTTCGCGATTTTTTAAAAATAATACAAAGAAAAGTGCGTGCAAGTATTACATTATATATATATATATATATATATATATATATATATATATTTTACTCGTGTTTTCGCAAGCTTTCATTTGACACCACACTCGATGACCTAGCAAAATTTTTTTTTTTCACTTCCGATTTCACCCCCCAAAAACTAACCCCTTAAGTCAAAATTTAACTTTTAAAACTACATGGCTCTGATGAGGCCATCAATTCCTATATTAGTACCAAATTTCAACTTTCTATGTCAAATAGTTTCGGAGAAAATCGGGTGTGACAGACAGATAGACAGACACACAGACACTGAAGTCATCTTTAAGTGTTCCGTACTGAACACTAAAAACTTTCTTATGGAGGTGTGAAATGATCAGTGACTTCATAAAACACACCCAATGAGTTTTCAAAAAAGTTTTTTCCGATTTTTACTGAAAACTGATGACTTTAAAATTTTTATTATTTTTTTTTTTTAAATAACAAATTCAATTGTGTCCACTAGGTTCGACATTTTTGTACCAAAATTTCAGGGTATTTTTGCTATAACAAAAGGAATATTTTCTGAAAGTTTCAAGCCAATCGGTTCACTTAGTAGACCTGTACAATAAAATAAGAAAAAAAGATGTTTCCCTGTTTTTTCGATTTTGTAGGTTATGTACACATTTGAGCGATTTAAAACCAACGAGGATTTGTTGGAAATTTCATTACGAAGAGTTTAGTTTTTTGTTTGTCTCGATCCGATTGATATAATCGGAGTTATACACATTTTAAGCTCAAAAAACGCATTTTTAAAACTTCATTTGTTTATAAACAAAAGAGCATAAGTTTGTCTGGGTCCAAAGTTCAGGACAATACTCCTGGTGTTACCACAGAGAGGATAAAATCATAATATTGCTGTATATAAACTATGCCTATCTCCTCATTATTTTGACTTTTTTTTACTGCTCTATATGGGGTTCATGAGTAAATGAAAACAAAATAAATATAAAAAAGTGTTTTTTATTACTATCCTTAAAAATCTATCAAAGCATGAGATGGTGTACAGAACGAATCTGTACTAATTATTCATTATATCACACATAGCCATCAATTATAATTATTAATAAAATCTATAAGTCTACAAATATTTATCAAATATAAAAACTTAGAAATATACTTAAAATACTAAATAGACAATATATATAGCCTCACAATGAATTTTTTTTTCTTTTTTCCATACATGATTTTTAAAATTTGTACAACATGTATGACGTTTTTTGTTAATTTTTTTTTTTTTGGCGATTTTTAAGGTTTTCTTTTTATCGATTCACAGATACATTATTATTTGTTAAAGTCTACCTTCTACTTACTAGTATATCACATAAAAAAGAAAATGTTATATAAAAGGTGCATTTTTTAGACACCAAAAGGCCAAAATTTTCTTTTGGTTATTCAAAAAATAAAAATACTCTTCCCACAATATAATATCGCGAGAAGAATACGAAGTATTACACTGAAATCGTAACATATATTTGTTGTTTTTTGTTTTTAATTTGATAAAAGTGGTTTAAAAAATTCGTCTAAAAAATGCCGTATAAACAAAAAAAAAATTCTGTTAAATTTTCTCAATATTTTAAAAATACTTGATACTTCGATAATTTTTAAGTACACAGGTACATGTTTTATATCAATATGCATTATTATAATACAATAATGAGTTATCACGAAAAAAAATCACGGATTCACTGGAATCCTTTGGACCTTTGTGGACCATCGTTCGTAAAGAACTCTTTCTCGAAAATCGTTTTCGAAAAAGTCGAATACTGTTAAAGACTAAGGCTGTTTTTTCTCGCAGTTTTTCGGGCTTCTTTTCGACAATGAAAAAGAAGTTCTTGACATTTTTTTTCAAATTTAAACTCGAAAGTATTTTGATAATTTTTTTTTTTCGGTTTTTATATAAATGATTTTTTTTTCTAAATTTGTACTTTTGGCGTTAATAATAAATTTTATAAATAGACACTTTTTTTGTATGTTTTTAACAATTTAAACAGTAAATATTTTTTTCAAATAAAAAACAGCCTTCTTATACCAAATATTAACGAAAAAACTAAAATCTAGATCACGCTGCGCTTATTAAAGACGATTTCTTCAATATTTTTTATAGAATTATAAAAATAGAAAAAAAAAAACAGTACTTTATGAAAAAACTTATATCAGTCTCTGGAGTTTGCAAGCGGGTGCTTATCTCACTCTCTGGATTGGGGTCGATATAATTTTTTTTTGGTTATTTCGTAATCAGTGCTGATGATCACAGTGCCACCTCTCGTAATTTTTCTGTAACAAAAAGAACGACACATTTAGTAAAAAAATTAAAAAATAAATTATTAAACCCGATTCGAGGCTATCAACAACCAAAATTTTAAAACATAATTTACTAAAACTTACTTTAAGAATTGTGGCAGAAATCCCCAACCAGCATTGGCTTGCTTGAAAGTCAAATAAACTTCGAAAGTCGACGGTGTCGAGGGATCTAACTTTAAACAGCTCATCCTTCTACAATCCTCTTCGCCTTCGTAGAGAAGATGAAGAGTCATGCCTCTGACTCCGCAGCATTCTGACTCAGCAATTTCCAGGATGTCCTCTGAGACTCTCTGAAGTAGGCCAGTGGGTAATAAGACCTCGCCGGCGGAAAGATGAGTCTTCTTCGCGGATCTGATCTCGTCTTCCAGCATTTTGGCCAAGAAATGGGCGGCCGAATTTGATGGTTCAATGAGGTGTGGTCTTGGATCGTAATACCATTCTGAAAAGAATAAATAAAACTTTATAGAAGCGAAAAAATGTACTAATTTTTTAGTGTATTTTAGATGAAAAAAAAGGGTTTATATTCAAAAGTACTTTTCACGATTTATTAAGTATAATATTTAAACTGTATTATGTATTATCGTATATTTAATGGTTAAGTCAACTGAGATCAGATGATGCAATACCTGATACTGTTGAGCTCAGTTTATTACTGAACAATAAATATACATATCACTAATTACTCTAAGTCAGCATTAGTAATTGCCATGTCATTTAAATAAGACTAATATATCTTAATTATGGTAATGATTAATAGCGTAAAAATTTATAGTATCTAAACGTTTTTTAGAGAAAGAAAAAAAAGTAGCCTAATATAAAAATACAAAAAAATATTTTCGTGAAAATTTGTAGCAAATAACAAGAATTTGTAACAAAGTTCAGTTAATTTACTTAAGTTTAGAATTTAGGGAAATAAAAAATTAAAATCACAAAAAATCACAAGAGGTTTATTTATTAGGAAAAGTGCAAGATTATGTTTTTGGCATATGAAATAATTTAGAAATGTCCCGAGAAATCAGATGAACCGGCAATTCAAGGTGAAAGTTGATGGAAGAAAGTCAAAAAAACCGGTACTTACTATTTTGACTTTGATATTCCGAGTGAGGGACACTAATCTGAACAGGAAGAACTTCCATTGTTGATAAAATTTTAAAATTCTAACACTTATACTATATCACAATAAGAAAATACGAAGCCAGGGCTTCTTTCAAGTCAGCTTGCTGCCAGGCAAGTTGCTTGTATCACGCTTCTCTGTATCTCACTACCGGCTAAAACAGCTGACGCCGGTTTATATAGCCTCGATCCTACTTTGTTCCGGAACTGCTCGATTGTAAATCGTGAAGCTTCGTTCCTCACATATACACTGCTATTATGTTCCTTTGTTCTTTGACATGGATGTTTTTTGAAGTTCTAAAATTGTTTTTTTATTTATATATATAAAAGAAAATACGAAACTGTATAAGTTATCCATGGCAATTTACAGGGAATGGAAAAACTGTAAACTTAAATGGAAAATTCGTGCTTTTTAGAGGTTTCTTTTAATTAGAAACCAACGAGCCGGCTAAAAAGCGATGATGCAACTTTTGATAAAAATCTATAAACTGGTTTTCGAGTGATGTTAGCTTTGAAATCGTATGATCGTACAGAAGTCGTGTTTTCTTGTTGATTTTTCTGGTTTATTAGTTTATTTTAAATTGGTTTGTGAGTATTGGCAGCTTCTTGCTTTGTTACATCAGATGGATCAATAACGTAGAGTTTTTCGGAATTCTGATGCAACTACCGACAATTTGGACACACTAGTAAAATAAGAATAAAAACAGAAAAGATGACTGGCAGAAGTTTTTAATAAAAGATTGTTTTTACATATATATAGATAACAATTTAAATTGTAATGATTTATGTGCAAATAAATGGTGTCATTTAAAATTTCGTGCCATGTTTTGCATTAAAATATAAGCGTAACCTGCAATATACGAATTTGCAGCTTGGAGAATCATACAAATGGCGCCCTACTTGGGGCTCTATAACTAAAACAGGCCTATAAGAATAGGCTACAAAATGGGGTCTTAAAATTCGGTAAATTATAAAAATAATGCCCTATTTGGTGCTTTCCTATTAATTATAATGAAATTATGAAGATAATGCCAAACTTTTTGCCGCGTCACTAATAATAAGGAAATTTTAAGAACGATTAACCTAATCTAATTAAAAGAAAACCGTGAAGTTGGCGCCCTACGTGAGGCAGTGTAGATAATTATAAGGAAATTATAAAATATTAATATGGTGCACAACTTAGGGTCTTGCAACTCAGAAAATCATAAAAATAGTTCTACATACGGGCCTTCCTAATTAATTACAACAAGATTATAAAAATGATTTTACAGTTATATAGATAACAATTTAAATTGTAATGATTTATGTGCAAATAAACGGTGTCACTTAAAATTTCGTGCCATGTTTTGCATTAAAATATAAGAGTAGCCTGCAATATAGGACTTTGCAGCTTGAAAAAAATATACGAACGGCGCCCTACATGGGGCTCTGTAACTAAAACAAGAGTATAAGAATGGGCTACAAAATGGGGTCTTAAAATTCGCTAAATTATAAAAATAGTGCCCTACTTGGTGCTTTCTTATTAATTATAATGAAATTATGAAGATAATGCCAAACTTTTTGCCGCGTCACTAATAATAAGGAAATTTTAAGAACGATTAACCTAATCTATTTAAAAGAAAACCGTGAAGTTGGCGCCCTACGTGGAGTCGTGTAGATAATTATAAGGAAATTATAAAATATTAATATGGTGCACAATTTAGGGTCTTGCAATTCAGAAAATCATAAAAATAGTTCTTCATACAGGCCTTCCTAATTAATGTTAGCTTTGAAATCGTATGATCGTACAGAAGTCGTGTTTTCTTGTTGATTTTTCTGGTTTATTAGTTTATTTTAAATTGGTTTGTGAGTATTGGCAGTTTCTTGCTTTGTTACATCAGATGGATCAATAACGTAGAGTTTTTCGGAATTCTGATGCAACTATCGACAATTTGGACACACTAGTAAAATCAGAATTAAAAGAGAAAAGATGAATGGTAGAAGTTTTTAATAAAAGATTGTTCTTACAAATATACAGATAACAATTTAAATTGTAATGATTTAAGTGCAAAAAAATGGTGTCACTTAAAATTTCATGCCATGTTTTGACATTAGAACATAAGAGTAGCCTACAATATAGGCCATTGCAGCTTGGAAAATCATACGAATGGCGCCCTACATGGGGCTCTGTAACTAAAACAAGACTATAATAATGGGTTACAAAATGGGGTCTTAAAATTCGGTACATCATAAAAATAGTGCCCTACTTGTTGCTTTCTTATTAATTATAATGAAATTACGAAGATAATGCTAAACTTTCTGCCGCGTCACTAATAATAAGGAAATTTTAAGAACGATTAACCTAATCTAATTAAAAGAAAACCGTGAAGTTGGCGCCCTACGTGAGGCCGTGTAGATAATTATAAGGAAATTATAAAATATTAATATGGTGCACAACTTAGGGTCTTGCAACTCCGAAAATCATAAAAATAGTTCTCCATACGGGCCTTCCTAATTAATTACAACAAGATTATAAAAATGATTTTACAGTTATATAGATAACAATTTAAATTTTAATGATTTATGTGCAAATAAATGGTGTCACTTAGAATTTCGTGCCATGTTTTGCCATTAAAATATAAGAGTAGCCTGCAATATAGGAATTTGCAGCGTGGAGAATCATACAAATGGCGCCCTACATGGGGCTCTGTAACTAAAACAAGACTATAAGAATGGGCTACAAAATGGGGTCTTAAAATTCGCTAAATTATAAAAATAGTGCCCTACTTGGTGCTTTCTTATTAATTATAATGAAATTATGAAGATAATGCTAAACTTTTTGCCGCGTCACTAATAATAAGGAAATTTTAAGAACGATTAACCTAATCTATTTAAAAGAAAACCGTGAAGTTGGCGCCCTACGTGGAGTCGTGTAGATAATTATAAGGAAATTATAAAATATTAATATGGTGCACAATTTAGGGTCTTGCGATTCAGAAAATCATAAAAATAGTTCTCCATACGGGCCTTCCTAATTAATGTTAGCTTTGAAATCGTATGATCGTACAGAAGTCGTGTTTTCTTGTTGATTTTTCTGGTTTATTAGTTCATTTTAAATTGCTTTGTGAGTATTGGCAGCTTCTTGCTTTGTTACATCAGATGGATCAATGACGTAGAGTTTTTCGGAATTCTGATGCAACTATCGACAATTTGGACACACTAGTAAAATAAGAATAAAAAGAGAAAAGATGAATGGTAGAAGTTTTTAATAAAAGATTGTTCTTACAAATATACAGACAACAATTTAAATTGTAATGATTTATGTGCAAAAAAATGGTGTCACTTAAAATTTCATGCCATGTTTTGACATTAGAACATAAGAGTAGCCTACAATATAGGCCATTGCAGCTTGGAAAATCATACGAATGGCGCCCTACATGGGGCTCTGTAACTAAAACAAGACTATAATAATAGGTTACAAAATGGGGTCTTAAAATTCGGTACATTATAGAAATAGTGCCCTACTTGGTGCTTTCTTATTAATTATAATGAAATTACGAAGATAATGCCAAATTTTCTGCCGCGTCACTAATAATAAGGAAATTTTAAGGACGATTAACCTAATCTAATTAAAAGAAAACCGTGAAGTTGGCGCCCTACGTGAGGCCGTGTAGATAATTATAAGGAAATTATAAAATATTAATATGGTACACAACTTAGGGTCTTGCAACTCAGAAAATCATAAAAATAGTTCTCCATGCAGTCCTTCCTAATTAATTACAATAAGATTATAAAAATGATAGAGTTTTACAACTAAGAATACCAGAGAGATTGCACCATTAATAAGGTAGTCTTGTAATTGAAAGAAAATTGTAAAGATTTTGCAGAATATAGGATTATATAATTCAGAAAAATTTTCAAAAATGCTCTCTACATAGGGGTCTATTACTAATTAAAATAAGAGTCTAATATTGGGCTTCGAAATTTGCAAAATTTTAAAAATTGCGCTCTACGTGAAGTCTGGTCCCTAATTATAAAAAGAAATATAAAAATGGCTCCCCACATAGGGCCACCTTGTAGTAAGACAGTCTGAATTAACTTAAACTAATTAAATGGAAGAGAATCATAAAGGTGGCATCCTACATGGGGTTACGTTACTAATTATAGGGAAATTATAAAAATATAAATATGGTGCACAACATAAGGCCTAAAACTCTGAAAAATCATAAAAATGGCTCACTGTTTTAGGCTTCGTAGTGAATTAGAAAAAAAAAATTATAGGAATGGTAAACAATATAGAGGGATTTTTCAACTTCGAAAAGTTATAAAGATTGTAATTATAAGAAAATTATGAAAATTGTGCACAATATAAGCCCTTGCAAGTCAGAAAATGGCACGACCAGATGAGACTGTGTAAGTGATTACCATAAAATTGTCAAATAACCGCTCAAGTGTAAGTTGTACTGCACTTAACTTGCTTCTAAAACAAAAAATTTTGTTACAGAGGCATAAAATGATCAGTGACTTCACAAAACACACCACAAATGAGTTTTTAACAAAGTATGTTTCCAATTTTTACTGAGAACTGATGACTATATACCAGATAAATTATTAAAGATAATGCACTCGTGATAATTTCCGTTCAATCTACACCCCGTGGAAAATATTCCAGAATTTTCTCAAAATTTTTTGATCAGTACTTTTCGAGATAAGGGGGGGACTGCGATTTTTTAAAAATAATGCACAAAAAAGTGTGCCCAAGTATTACATTATATATATATATATATATATATATATATATATATATATATATATATATATAGTACTCGTGTTTTCAAGCTTCCATTTGATACCACACTCGATAACCAAGTATCTTTTTTTTTTCACCTGAACTAACCTCTTAAGTTAAAATTTAACTTTCAAAACTACACGACTCTGTTAGTAGTAGTTATTACCAAATTTCAACTTTCTGTAACAAATAGTTTCGGAGAAAATCGTGTGACAGACGGACAGACAGACAGACGGACAAACACCGAAGTGATCCTTATAAGTGTTGCGTACGGAACATTAAAAAGACTTGCAATATGAAAAATCATCTCTTACTTCTATGGATTTTGTTTGTTTAGTTCAAATTTTTCTGCAACTAAGTATCACATATTTTATCAGTAAATACGGGTACACAATTAGAAAAATAGCAGCGAAAATATTATTTCCAACGTTACGAATGATATCAAAAAATTTTAATTATATTAATCATATATCCTTAAACGTTTACACGTGTTGAGTACTAATTTTTAAGATTGTTTGGCTAATTTTTATTATCTTTTCGAATATATTTAAACAAAAATGACAATTTATTTCATGGGATTTTCAAAGGTATTAAAATACTCAATAACATGCATCCAAAAAATATGAAACGAAAAAAATACATTCCTAGTAACTAAATATAGTATGCATTATCAACCTAACAGAGGACAAAGCATTTGAAGGGTTTTTAAACTGAACGTATCTACGCGTTCCTTTGTCCCTTTGGTTTGTTGCGGATGCATAAAATGATCAGAGACATCACAAAAACACACCCCAAATGAGTTTTAAACCAAGTATGTTTCCAATTTTTACTGAAAACTGATGATCTTGAAATTTTTGTTTTTTTTATATACCAGATAGATTATTAAAGATAATGCAGTTGGGGAACTCTGCAAATTTGGGCGTGATAAGAGATCACACAATTTTCATTAAGCCAATATTTCGGTCCTGGGACCTTCTTCAGGGCAGAACTGAAAAAAAGAAGAACAGAGCGTATTCACTGATCGTGTCTGGGACAACTTTAAATTAATGATGTTATCATTAGGTTAGTGTAGAACAAGAATACGATATTAGTCATAATAAGTTAAAAAACTCACATGAGAAGTGCAAAGATTTCGTTAGCCTGAATGGCCGTAGGTTATACATACAAAAGTTGTTACATATAAAAGTTGGTTAATCCATAAAATACATAAAATACACATTAAAACACTGTAGACAAAATTCTAAAAAATAAATTTAAAACATGGATGTAATTGGGAAACTTGGATGTTGAGAACATCGTTAATTATTTCACTTGTGACCACCACATATGGCCACCGCCATTTAGGAAAAATGACAAGGACGACAGGAGACAGCTGCCATATGCAAATATTGGACCTTAAGTGAGAGAGAGATAGCCCATTGAGCGACCAAAAAACCCGGTATGTGGTAGCGGAAAGATAAATCATAACCTAATTATAAGTAAATGGTGAGCGAGAGAGAGAGTGACAATAATGGGAGCAACGAAGAAGAAGATTATCTAATGAAATAATTATTAATTTATTAATTTCTTGTTGGAATCTGATTGGAGGAAGAGATTGTTGGCAAAAACCAATGAAGACTGGAGGTACCAGGAGGTGTTAGAGGGGTGACGCAAGGTCTCCAGTCTTTATTGATTTTTGCCAACAATCTCTTCCTCCAATCAGATTCCAACAAGAAATTAATAAATTAATAATTATTTCATTAGATAATCTTCTTCTTCGTTGCTCCCATTATTGTCACTCTCTCTCTCGCTCCCTCGCTCACCATTTACTTATAATTAGGTTATGATTTATCCTTCCGCTACCACATACCTTGTTTTTTGGTCGCTCAATTGGCTATCTCTCTCTCACTTAGGGTCCAATATTTGCACTTCCTTTTCTATCGGTTCCTTCCAGGTGTCGACCCCGCATTCTGGTTAATTGAGTTTTCTTGACTAAACCCCTTATCTCTGTCGGCAGCTGTCTCCTGTCGTCCTTGTCATTTTTCCTAAATGGCGGTGGCCATATGTGGTGGTCACAAGTGAAATAATTAACGATGTTCTCAACATCCAAGGTTCCCAATTACATCCATGTTTTAAATTTGTTTTTAGAATTTTGTCTACAGTGTTTTAATGTGTATTTTATGTATTTTATGGATTAACCAACTTTTATATGTAACAACTTTTGTATGTATAACCTACGGCCATTCAGGCTAACGAAATCTTTGCACTTCTCATGTGAGTTTTTTAACTTATTATGACTAATATCGTATTCTTGTTCTACACTAATTTAATTTATTATAACAACCTAATGATAACATCATTAATTTAAAGTTGTCCCAGACACGATCAGTGAATACGCTCTGTTCTTCTTTTCAGTTCTGCCCTGAAGAAGGTCCGAATCCAGGACCGAAATATTGGCTTAATGAAAATTGTGTGATCTCTTATCACGCCGAAATTTGCCGAGTTCCCCAACTAAGATTGTATTTTTAATAATTTCGGTAGATACGGCAATTTTTTGCTTTCTTTCTTTATTCTATATATATATATATATATATATATATATATATATATATATAATATATATA